>VZQC01011281.1:538779-647339 GCA_009823505.1 Rhizomys pruinosus | reverse complement strand
TTTTCATCTATTATTCTGTTGAAGATCTGATCAATACCATTCTCTTGGGATTCTTCTCCTTCCTCTATTCCTATGATGTGGAGGTTTGATCTTTTCATAGTGTCCCACAGTTCCTGGTTGTTCCACTTTTGTGTATTTTTAAATTTTTCATAATCTTTACTTGAGGTTTTTAGTTGTTCTGTGTTATCTTCCAGGTCTGATATTCTTTGTTCTGCTTCCTCCATTCTGCTTCTGAGGCTTTTCCATTCCTTTCTTCTTGATTGAATGAGAGTTTGATTTCCTTTTTCATTTCCTCTTCTGATTTCTTTAGTATTTCTACTTCCTTTTGGAGCTTCTCGATCTCTTCCTACAGTTCTTTGGTTCTCTGATTGGTTTCCTTATCTTTTTCAGCATGGGATCTTTTCAGTGTTTCCATTTCCTTCTGGAGTTTGTCATTCTCTCTCTCTCTCTCTAGGTCTTTCTTGAGTTCTTCATTCTCTTTTCTTAATTCTTTGATTTGCTTTTTATAATCTTGTACTTCTTTTTTTTTATTTTTGGTCTTTTTTGAGACAGGGTCTCCCTGTAGCCCCCAGCTGTCCTGGAACTCGCTCTGTAGACCAGGCTGGCCTTGAACTCACAAAGATCCACCCGCCTCTGCCTCTGGAGTGCTAGGATTAAAGGCGTGCACCACCATGCCTGGCAATCTTGTACTTCTTTAAGTATGTTCACAATTATACTTCTGATATCTGTGTCCTGGGCCATCCCCAGGGGGAACCCACTGTAGGGATCTTCCACAGGGTTGGTAGAGCTTGGTGTGGGATTATCCTGGACCTTTCCCATGTTGTCTCTTCTTCGTGTTCCTATCATATGGGCTTCTCCTTGCCTGTATTCCAATGTGAGTCCCAAATGCCTCTTCACTGTGTTGAGAGCTTGCTTTGTTTGCCTCCTTCAGATGCCTTCGTTGTTTGTTTGATTGATTTTTTTTTACTTTTTCTCCTTGTGGGGTGTTGACTTCTCTAAGCTTTAGGCTTTCTATTGGCAGTCCAATTCACTCCTCCCTTTCTGCTCTGAAGAATCCACTTGGACAATCCTTCCTTCCATAATCCCAGTTGGTGGGGGCGGAGGGGTTTGCTCTTTAGCCCACACCCCAGTGCCTGTGCTTCAGGTGGTCTTGGGAGATCTCCCAAAATCAAGGAGTATTATTAGCAAGTTTGCATTATGCTTCAGAATCTACGTGATTTAAGAGAAAATTAATTTAGCTTAAAATTCATCCCATCTGTATCCTGTACTTTAGCCTCAAAGCAATAATCATCTGTTTCTAAGATGATTCTTCATATTAATAGAATGCCCCAAATAGTAGAGTGGCTTATATGCTAACTTTATTGTCCTTGTTAGTGTGCTGTATAAATGAAATTAATATCACCATTGAATGGTAGCTGATATACAATTAAATAGCTGCCAATAGCAGTAATATTACTAATACCATTAGCATCAGTTTTTTTTCTTCTTTTAATTTGCAAGAGTTTTATTTAACACTTGAAATTACTTCAAGAACTGTCAAACTTTTCCTCTGCTAAACTTCAAAGGTCAAAACTAGCTTTGACACCTAAAATTTAAATTAATTAGTTTGAGATTTAGAGGGATTGTAGGCCAATCTTCCAGTAGCTTAGAAGTGATACGGGGGTGGGGGGGAGGGAAAGGGAAATAAGCCTGAACTGAATTGGAAAAAAATGTATGAAATGCACAAAGCATCAATAAAAATTAATTAAAAAAAAAAAAAGAAATACACAAAACATCAATAAAAAATGGAAAAAAAAAAAAGAAGTGATACGGTATATCTAACCTTTAATGGCCTCTAGAGGCAGTCAGAGATGTGAGGATAAATACAAAAATTTAACCTGCCGTCATGTAGTATGCTACCTTCCACATTTTTTTCTTATCTTGGAGTTTAAATTTCTGCTTCTATAATTTCCCTTCATTTAAGAAATACATCCTATAGCCATCAACAACCATGCTGCTATTCTTACTTAAAGCTCAGCTCACGTGATATGTACTTGGATCATTAAACTGAAGGACTTGTACAGTCATGATTTTTAATGAAGCATGTTTGAATAATTATGCTAATTTACAAAGCACTAGAATCAAATCAAGTGATCAAAGTTTTCATGATTGCTATCATGTGTTCCTAACCCCCCTCTGTCACCCTTACAATTGGCTTCATATAGCTAGCTTTCTTAGGAATGTAGCTGGGAATGGATATTAATCAATGCTGAACATTAGAAAACATTAATGATGAGCATAATGCAATTTACGTTATTCCTCTATAGGTGACTATATGTAGCTATACAGGTAATATTGTTCTGCCACATCTTTGCCTAACACCACCTACAATCAATACTGAATTTTGCCTTGACACAAAGCTGAATTTTTATCTGTTAAATGCATAAGCTTGGGGCAGTGATGTGTCTGAAGTGGTTTAAATCTGAAATGTGATGTGCTGCCAAGAGAGTTGATTGACATCTTTGTTTATTGAAAAGTATTACATGAACAGCAAAATACAGGCAGAGGCCAAACATTCTACTGCAAAATGCAGCTGTGTTATTTATCAATCCTATGTGCTCAGTCCCTTTGAAGCTTGTCTGAGGTAATAAAGCCAGAGGATATAAAACAAACAAGAATCTTCTTGATTCAACACTCAAAAATTTAGACAAGGATGACTTGTTTTTTGGAGTAAACTCTTTCCCATAATGCTCACCCTACTATGATTTTCTATTCTATTTATATCTGCTCAATTGTTACATTTTTAAAAGTGTCCTCTTATGTTTATTAACTTGAATATAAATTCAGAATTATTTAATAAGAAAACAAATTGGAGAGGGCTAAATATTTTTATGTATCCTCTATAAATGAGAAAAAGACATTAATGACACTAATCTTAAAGCACTAAACACACAGAATGAGAAATTAAGTTCCCCCTTAAATTTTATGTTAGAATAATTATCCCCCTCAATGTAATTTGCCCATGTTTTATTAAAGCTTTATTATGTCAAGGTAAATAGAGGTTAATGCTGCTGTTACTTCTTCCAATGAAGTATTATCTTTAATCTTGCTTTAATAAAATAGTGGTAAATTGCACAGTAGGGGTAATCACCAAGGGCTAATTTAGAGAGTTGTAAAATCCTTTACCAACTATACACTGTAGTTAAAAATAGAAGTAGTTTTAAGAAAACACAAATTGCATTGTAACTTGGAGGAAGTTAAAATCATGCTACTCATGATTTTAACTACTTTCTTAATTAAGCAGATGTTTATTGAATACCTACTATGTGCATGCATTGTTCAGGCTGCGCTAAATGTTCGAGAAGGATATTAATGTCAATTTTTCCATAAGTAGCTTGTGTTTTGTTACTTGGAAAAATACTTAAAACAAATAACTATGAACTCTGAAGCCTGCCATACCAGAACATCTGTGCCATGGATATTTTAAAAGTTCACCACAGAATGGAGATTGAAAAGGAGACATCTGCACAGAACCCTGAAAGATGGCATAGAAAGTTACAAGAGTTAGTTGAGTGGGAAAGATATTTTAGATAGGGAAATGGTAGGTGCAAAAGGCTGGTGTTGAAGACTACTAGATGTTTTCTTAGTACTGTATTTGATGTTCCAGTAACAGCTGAAAGATCTTTCAAAGACCATTGCAACAAGCCTAATAAGAAAAAGAGAAAGTTTATATTACAGCTACTTGATTGTCTAGATAGATCATCTTTAGAGGAAAGAAATC
This sequence comes from Rhizomys pruinosus, assembly GCA_009823505.1. Classification (NCBI taxonomy): domain Eukaryota; kingdom Metazoa; phylum Chordata; class Mammalia; order Rodentia; family Spalacidae; genus Rhizomys; species Rhizomys pruinosus. Next base: position 643,579 of record VZQC01011281.1, on the reverse strand, counting down.
AGTGAATTCACACACTATGAACTTTACTATGTATGTGAAAAAGTTAGGAAAGAAAGAATTAGATTTAGGAAGTAGACATGGTAGTGCTCTGATGCTTCCTGGGTGCATTATCTTGTGTTGTTGGAATTCCATTGTCATAGAACAATTAGAATATAGAAACACAAAAGAAGGATTTGTAACTTTAAAACTTCAGATTTATTGGAGAGAGAAGAGTCATACAACAACTGTTTAGTTGGACACAGGACATCACGAGAATAAAACACTCTGGCCAGACACAGGTGAGAGAATCATCAGAGGCATAGAAGCCAACATGTGGACCAGGCTCACTGATCTTAAAGCGGTGGGTGAGAAAAGACGAAAGATACCTGACAATCTGGAGAAGCACGCGAAGTTCAGGGAATGTTTATTGCTTTGTTTAGATTTACAAAATAATCAGCTGGGCTTGGTCGCACACACCTGTAATCCCAGGGAGGCAGAGGCAGGGGGATCTCTGTGAGTTCAAGGCCAGCCTGGTCTACATAATGAATTCACAGACAGCTGGAGCTACAGGGAGACCCTGTCTCAAAAAGATTTAAAAAATTAATCAAAGAACTTAATATTTTTAAAACCCCCTTCAGCTATTTAAAAACTCTTCCAATTAAAATGCAATGCCTAGTTATTGAAAGCTTTATTCAGCTTATCAAAGAAAATAAATTACATAAGAAATTTTGGAATAAATGAGTGTTCAGTGGAGAATTGAGGCTCCAAAGGGGTCCTTGTCACCAAATCAAGAACACACTAATTTTGAAACTCTGAGTTTGAAGTCCAGTCCCATGATTTTTATCTTTGTTTGTGGTTTTCAGAGTCACAGTTACCTACCACTTGAGAGTATGTAGTTTGTTTCCTGAGTTTTTCATTGCCAGTTTTGAATGAATAGAGATTATCTTAAAAGGAACTATGAGTATACTATGTTCTTTAATAGATCACATTTTTAATATTTTATTTATTAGCTTTATGTATATGAGTGCACTGCATGCATGTTTATAAGTTTACTCATGTCATACAATGACCATGGTGGTCAAAAGAGTGTGTCTGATCCCCTGGAACAGGAGTTACTGATTACTGCTAGCCGCCATGTGGGTGCTGAGCATTGAACTTGGTCCTCTGCAAGAGCATCCAGTGTTCTTAACTATTGAGCTATCTCTCCAGCCCAAAACATATTTTTTTTAAATTAGTTTTTATTGATGCTTTGTGCATTTCATACATTTTTCCAATTCAGTTCAGGCTTATTTCCCTTTCCCTCCCCCCCACCCCCACCCCATCCCAGATCATGCATTCTGCCATAACTGTCCTGCATCTTTCTCTGTTTTTTTTTTTCAATTTTTAGCCATAAGTGATAAACCATGAGTACAAAGCATCCTTCATGCTAAACCTATCTGCAGGCTGTTTGTGCCCAAACACCTACACACCCCACCTCTACAGCTGTGGGGCTACAGGTTATGTATCAATTCAACGTTTGGATATCAATGCAGCTGTCCCAGACTACATTGCTCATAGTTATCACACTTCACACACACCCAACTCCAGAGCCTTACAATCTACCAATCAACGCCGTCCCATCTTTACCGCAGGATATGTTCACTAGGCTTAGAGGGGCACACGGATTGGATGAGAGGTAAAACAGTACCCTCTCTCTGGAGCTGTTATTTTTAAAGTACAAGATGAAACTGACTGAACTCATTAATAAGCAATAGGAATAATGCATAAAATGTGACCCTTCTACCTTTCTTTACTTTTGTTCTAACCTGTTCCAATTTTGTCTTTATTTTTCTCTTCAGTAAGACTGTATATATATATTCATATATATATTCATATATATATTCATATATATATTCATATATATATTCATATATATATTCATATATATTCATATATATATTCATATATATATTCATATATATATTCATATATATATTCATATATATATTCATATATATTCATATATATTCATATATATATATATATATTCAAAGCCCTATTTGGAATATTCTTCAAGTCATTCCTTTCACCAGACATCAAAGTTATTGTTGCCCTAAACTCTCCAGTCTGTTTCTGAAGCATACCAGTGGTTATAGGTGTGATCAGAAATTTAAAATGCTTACGTTTAGACAAGCCAGAAGGAAGAAGAACTGTCACACTGTCACAAAATTTGTTCAACCCCGCTGCTTCTGTGATGTGGTATTCCTTACCTCTGAGCTCCTGGGCACATCTGATTGCCAGACCTCAAACTATGGAAGTCTAAATAGCACTTGGCTCTACTTTGCCTCTCTGGAGCAAACAGAGATATCATAGCTCTTTCAGCATGGCATTCTGTGTAGTTACTCTGAGAAAGGAAAGATCTAATCAGTTCTTACAGGGTCTAAAAAAAATTCCTGTAGAATTGTTCAGGAATGAGCACAAAAGGATGGGAAATCAAATGTAAATGATGTTCCCTTTTAATTTTCTTGTGGGTTGATTCTAAAGCAAACAATCACACACTGGATGACTTTTGTGGCTGACAAGCCATTTCCTTCTGTCTCTCACAAACGTCTGTGACAGTAAGGGATATATAATGCTCTGACTGAAGATCTGAAACTGTTATTAAAATGGAAATATTCAAAGCAGTCAGGAGTCTGTGAGAATCTGTTCTGGAGGCACATTAATGTATTTGAAAATATATTAAAGCTTAACATAGAGGGGAAATAGTTTTAATGGCAAAATGTAAAGCTCCTTAACAGAATTATATCTAGGACTATGCATTAGGTCTAATGTTACACAGGATAAAGCTGTGTTTTGGTTTGAGAGCTTTTACAGTTTTACACAGTTTTATTATTTGAAGTATTGACATTTTAAAGTTAAAAAATGCTCTGTGTATTCATAGAGTTAAATGATAATATTTCTAACCCCATATTTGTTACTTATCCATGAATTCCTGTTTGAATTATTGTATAACAGTCATTTTACTATAGCAAATGCTATCAGCATTTTATATAGGTGTTGAGGGGGGCCTGTCATTCCACAAACTAGAGTTCACATCCTTGCAGCAAGATGAGGGAGGACTGGTGAAAAATAAATTCTCTACATAGAAAGATCTCATGTTTCTTATAAGGTATGGAAGAACATTACCATATGCATGTATAAAATGTGGGATACATTCAATTAACTGGTTTTCTCAACATCAACACAAGTGAAAGGGGCCAAAGCAATGGTGTGGTGATAGTCTACTTATAAACTTCCATGATCATTAGGTTGCAGTCATCCCTGTTTGCTAAACATTGCTGGGTAGCAGCAGTTTTGATACTTTGATTCCCTCAAGATGGTACCCCTAAACAAATATCCTGGAGCATACTGCAAAGAAGAAATGATAGAAAACATGGAAAGAAGTTTCTCTAGCTTTTCATTAAGATGGTAGATGGTAAAGTGGAATGAAAACCCAAGTGTCTGCTCTTGCCTTTATAATTCATGTTGGAGCATGAAATTCATCTTGTAAGACTGAAGATTTAAAGTATCAGTTATAAATAAAATAGCACACAGTTGAACCCCAAAATTTCCAAAAAATACACAAGAGTAAAAGAGGGATCAGAACACTAGTGCTTATAATAGTTGTATAATTAATAATCTAAGATGAGAACCATTTTATTTTCCTATAAAAATTTGAATAATATTATGGAATATAAATCTTAAATTTTCCCTCTGCACAGATTATCACTTCAGATCACTTTCAGAGTGTGGATGTTACCTGATTCTCCCTCCAAGATGAAGCTCTAAAAGTCTTTCAGGAATATCATTTGCATAAGACTATTGCATAAAATTGAATGAGCTTTGGAAAAGACTGACATTTTTTCAGGCACAGATACTTAAGCTGTGCCTACAAATGAAGAAGTGAAGGTAAATTAAGGTCTGAATTCACATTGCATATAATATTACAAATAATAGCCCACAAAATACAATTACTTAGCATTATAAAATTCAACAGGATAATTAAATATCAATGGAGTAGATGAGACCAATCACAGCATCATATCTCCAAATTCAATAATTTCATAAGATGCCCCATAAAAATAATTAGCAGGTAAAGAATAAAATGAAATTCTTAAGTTAATTCAGAATATTAATAAATGCTCAAAACAAATGTTATGTACACTCAGTGAGAAAATATTGCCTTTAAGAACAAGAAATACCTTTATATATATATAACTCTGTAGTTTTTTCATTCACCTACTAAAGCAGAGAGGAAGTAAGAACCACTATGGTAGACAAGAGACCAGCGGTTCTTCAACATGCAAGGACAATGATGTGAGTGACACTGATCACATACCCATGGTAACATGCTGGCATGAGGCAGTGGAATGTCTGGATTGGCTTAGAGTGTGTTAACATGTTTTTCAGAAATCCTTTGTGGATTTGCCGAGTGCTAAGAAATAAGAAAGAATCTCCCAGCAATCAGAACAGATTTTCTTTTAAATCTTTAAATACTTCCAGCATATTTTCTTTATTTTAAATAAACTCCCATGAATAGCTTCTATTTAAAAGTTTCCCAGCTCTCTGAAGAATGTCATGGGAATTTTGATTGGCTTTGCATTGAATCTGTAGATTGTTTTTGCTAATTTTCACAAAATTAATTCTAGCAATCCATGAGCACAAGAGGTCCATTCATCTCCTGCTGTCTTCCTCTATCTTTTTCTTCAAAGATTTAAACTTTTCATTTTAGAAAATGTCTTTGGTTTGTTTCTTCCTAGATATTTTTTGAGGCTATAATGAATGGGAGGGTTTCCATGAATGCTTTCTCATGTTGCTTGTTATTGCTTCTAGCAAGAATTTCAAGCACTATACTGAAAAGGAGTGAGGATAGTGGACAACCTTGTCTGCTTCCTGATTCTAATGGGAATGGTTCCAGTTTTCTCTCCATTGTTGGCCACGGTTTTGTCGTATATAGCTTTAGTTATGTTCAGGTATGTTCTGTCCAGTCCCATTCTCCTTAGGACTTTTAACATGAATGCATTTTGGATTTTGTCATGTGATTTTTGTCTTCAGGTCCATTTATATGTTTTATTATATTTATTAACTTATGTATATCGATCCATCCCTGCATCTCTGGAATAAAGCCAACTTGATCATGGTGGGTGATCTTTTTGATGTGCATCTGTATGAAGTTTGTATTTTCTTCAGAATCTTTGCATCCATGTTCATTAAGAATATGTGGCTATAGATAGGCTGACTAGATTCCAGTGGATGAACTTGCACTGAGGCACATATGGATACAAATGCCTAGCCAGATTGCCCTTAACATATATGACACAGTGCAATAAATGCAATAAGGGGTAGGAGAGGGTATAGATGCAGGAGGGGGTCTAAATTCATTAACATCTATTACATGAAATGCAGAAACCTCAATAAACATATACATAAAGAGAAAAGTTTATGCCTACACGTGTATTTGTTCTTTTTTAAAATTTAGATGGGGGCTTGAACTCCTCCAAAATAGAATTTAAGAATACTGTCAGACTAAGTATACCACATACAGTTTGGATTTTAACCACTTTCAATTTTCATAGCTGTGAAATAGAATGTTTATAAAATGTTTCTGCCATTTACTCTGTAATACATAAACATAAATAAGAAAAGAGAAAAAATATCTATGCCATTGAGAAATCCTTATTCTCAGATCTCTGAAGAAGGAAGAGTCTCCTCAGAATCCTTCAAAAGTAAAGTTTCAAGTCTTCTAATATGTCTTAATACATTTAATAAAGATGCCATATATAATATATATATATATATATATATGAAAGACTACTAAAAGAATAAATAAATTAGTTTTATTTCCTTCTGTTTACCAAAGTGCTACATAGGACATTTAATTCACCCTAGGTAAGCAGATAGACTGAGCAAATTTAGAATAACTTAAACTTATGTCCTCCAACTAGACCCCAAAGCTTAACATTTTTGTCACCTCTTAATAAGGAATTGGGAATCTATTAATGGATGAATCTGCAGAAGATGGAATCTTCATGATGTAGTCAGCCCTCAACAGCATCACCAGCTGAGGAAGATACTTCAACATGTGCCATATCCAAACCTTAAGGACATGTGTTCACTGACACAATATCATGCAGAATAACTTCACTGAACTATTTCGATATCACTGAAAGTCCTGTGTGCTCTTTGTATTCATTCATCTCTCCCTGACTCCTGGGAACTGCTCATCTGTTTGCTATGTCAGAAACAAAGAATAAAATGCTACTGCCTTTCCAGATTGGCACCTTTCACTTAGCTGTAGATGGATGAGGCTTCCCCATGTGTTTTCGTGACATAAAAAAATCATTGCACTTTAGTTCTGGAATAGGTTTTCATTGTCTGTGTGTACAATATTTTATTTGTCTAGTCCCCTACTGAAGAGCTATGTTGGCTTTCCCCCAAGTCATGGCATTGTGAGTAAAGCTGATATCTTCATGTTTTATGTGGTGGATTTAAGTTTTCAACTTCTTTGAGTAAATGCAAAGGAAATCCATTGCTGGACCATATGTTAAAATAAGTCTAATTGTGTAAGAAACTGCCAAGCTTCTTTTCACAGTGAATTGCATCTCATATTCCTCGCCCTCAGTGAATAGGAATTCCTTTTGGTGTGGTCCTCACTCATTTTTGATGTGGTCTATGATAGCTCACAATTACCTTGATTTACATTTCCCTGGTAATATCATAGGACACATTTTTCACATGTCAATTTACTATTTGTGTATTACTTGCCTAAATGCTAATGGGAAGATATTTTTAGATGAAATTCACATTTCCTTTGGTTATAAGGCTTGGTCTCTCACACAACAATTTTTTACAGATCTCTTTATTCTTCTCTCCTTTTGTAACAAAATAAATAGAAAGGACACATGCTTACTGGACTTCATTTGGAGGACCATAGAAGGGAAAGACCCCAATGTGAAGCAAAAGTGCAGGATTGATGGTTGTTTGGGATTGCCAAGGAGGAACCTTCGAGCACTTCCTTAAGGAAAACATGACATCTTTTAGGAAAAGAAATCCTCCAATTCAAGTGATATGTGTATGTATGTATGTATGTATGTATGTATAAATTTATATGTATAAATTTATATATATATATAACTATGAATATATATGTATATATACTATAGCAATACAAGTTGGAGAGAACAACAACAAAAGAACTGAAAAAAAAAACTCTGGAAAGACTCAGAAAAAGATGCAGGACCATGTATGGCAGAGTGCAAGGACTTGGGTGGAGTGGGGGGCATGGAAAGGTAAGAGACTCTAGATTAGATTGAGTAATTATGTATGACCTATGGAAAAAGTTTAATAATAAAATTTTTTAAATTGATAAGTGAAGAGAAGATAGACCCTGCCTGAAGTAGACTACAGAGATGGCTCTGTAGATGAAGCATTTGATGTACAAGCATGAAAACCCAAGTCTGGACCCCCAGAACCCATGCCCAAACAGGGAATGACATCACCAGCCTGTAATCACAGAGCTAGAAGACACAGGAGAGTCACTGGGGCTCACTGACTCATCAATCTATCATAATTTGGGAGTTCAAGATGTACTGAAGAAACTTCTCTCAAAATAAAACAAAACAAAGCAAATAAATAAGCTCTGAAATAAACAAAACCAAAGTAAGATAGAGAAACCATAGGGTCAAATCTGGATGTCAACCTCTGACCTCCACAAGCTCATCCAGGAGGCTGAGATAAGAGGATCCCTGGAGCTCGCAGCCCACTATGCTGGCTGTATCTATGAGACTAAGATACCAATGAGACCCTCTGTCATATCCTAGTGAAATCTTGGGTCAAGAAACAGAGAGTACATTCGTGAAAAGTGACACTTAGAGTTGACCTCTGGCTTCTGTCTACATGCACACACATAGGCATGTATATCTACACATATGCACCCACTCATACATGAACATACATGTATACAAACACAGACATGCACATACACACACACACACACACACACACACACACACACACACATACACACACACAGAAGCAGGGGGCGGGGGAGAACTAATGCCTCTATGGAACAGAAAATTTTGCCTCAAAGTCTATCTTCAAACTTGAGTTGTACATTAGCTCTGTCCTACCTATCAGCCACAGTTTTGGGCCTGCTTGTTTTCACAATCATGTAATCCAGTTCTTTAACATAGAAATAAATCTCTCTCAAGACTGATATGGTGGCATATGTCTGTAGCCTCAGCACATGGGTGTTTGAGGCAGAATGATTACAAGACTTGCCTGGGCTACAAAGGTATACATTTTTGAGAATAGATAAAGTTCTCTATGTAAGTATACAGATGTGAATATATGCTTATAGACTATCACATGTATAATGCATAGTACATTATATATATATATATATATAATCTGCATACGTAACGACATGCACTATGTCTGTAAAATTGGTTTTTAGAAAACAGCTTCTTTATGTATACCTATACTCACAACATGTTAAAAACAGAAAATGCTTTGCACATATATTGTCATCTCATGAGCAAGAGAACGCAACTGATTTTAGTCTTCCTATACCCATATAGGTATGGATATTTAATTCTTTTTATCATATTTAGAAATTACTGAACTTCAGATTCTCAAGTTCTCTTACCATTAATACAGCACTAGATGTTACGCAGGATAGGAAAATTTTCTACAGTGTAGTAATATTACATCCGGTTTGATTAAAAAGCTCACACTCAATTTAGATAAATATATAATTTTTCTTGACTTCAAATTATATTCAAAATAAGATTAAATTATAAAATTAACATTGTTGCTCTTTTTAGCCATACATTGATTTTTCTTCATAAAGAAGATTTAGATTAAAGCATACAGTTAAATCAAAATTTAAAATTGCATGAATACAGAACAGAATTTTGGTTTCCTATACCTGGAGTTACTTTCTGTTACCAATGCTAACATAGTATGAATGCCAGGAATTTGCTTTTGATTCATTTTTCTCTTTTCCTGAGAAGGCTATTAAAGAGAGAGAACATCAAAGACTGGAGGCATGGCTCCTAGCAATCATCCTCCTCTCCGTGGTCTGCGAAGCTGTCCTCAGTCACTTTTCCAGGCTAGCCTGAAGGCTGTGGGACCTTCTGGTCCTATCTGCAAGATCTCCTCTTATTTCCCTATTGCCTTCTCTCTTCTCAGGTCACAGAAAGGATAGTTCATGCAGTGTGGTTTGTGTCCTAAACAAACAAAGTGCCAGTTTTCACTCCAACTGCTATGTTTCATTTGTTACCATGGGTTAATATTTATTTCATTTTTAGATATTCCTACCATTTTCATTTAGCTATGTCTAGGTTTTGGGATAATATATGATTAAGCTTTGTTTGATGCTTTATCTGAGGTTTTTGTCCTAATAAAAGAATTTTTCAAATTTATCCTACATGATGAATTTGTCCTAAAATCTTTTTAAAATTTTTCCAATATTTTTGAGAACTTTTCTTTATAAATAAGCATTGTATTTAAATCAATTCTCACACCTGCCAACTCATCCCATGTCTCACCCACTTCCCTAACAATTCCTTGCCCTCCTTGTTGATTATTATTGTTATATGTATGCACAAAAATTATACATATATGTGTATATGTAATATACTGAGTCCATGTAGTGGTGCTCATGTATGCATGTTTAGGGTTGTTCATTTTGTATTAGAGAACTTCTCAGGGAGCTTGTCCCTGGAGAAAACTGATTCTCTCTCCCTTGGCAGTCATTGATTGCCTGTAGCTCTTTATGCTGAGGTGGGACTCCATGACATTCTCCTCATCTACTTTGTCATTTCAACTTGTTTTGTTACTGTTTGGATCTTGTTATGTAACTGGACAGTGGGTATTTCATGACTAGAGTTTCCCCATTATGTCTAGAATACACTAACTAGTAGCAGGTGTCACGTCTTTCTGGCTCCTATAGTCTACCTACCTCCTCTTCTGAGATGTTCCCTGATACTTAAGTGTGAAGTTCACATTGGATATGTGTCATTTTAGGTCTGGACACCTCTCAGTCACTTATGTCTAGATTTTGATTAGGTTGTATTCAAATAGTCTTCATCTGTCGCAAAAAGAAGGTTATTTGAAGACTGGCAAGAGGTACACTTGTCTGTAAATATAAGATCATGTATTTAGAATATAGTAAGAAATTATGTTGGTCTAGGGATGTGACAAAAGCAAGTCCTTCTCTAGAGTTTATGACCTCTTATATGTACTGGGGATATTTAGAGTGCTGTATATGAATGCCCTCCTATTGAGCGGCCCTTAAGTCCAATTAGACAGCTGTTAATTATCACCAAGATATCGTACCAATGAAATATTTTTAGCTGGGTGGGTCATTCTGAGTTTATAGGATTTCAGGCTGGGTACGACCATTGATTGGCTTCCTTTCTTGATAGCTTGATAGTATCATCTTTACTGTAGAGTGAGTGTTTGGAGAGGATGCTTCCAGATCAGTTCCACCCAAACCGATCCAAGTCCTCTGTCCAAAGTATGTTGCATCTTCAGAAATAGGGACTGAACTTGAAGTTTTTGGAGGCAATCAAGGGCTGTGACAATAGCTTATATTATTTTGAGAGTCTTTTGAACTACAACTCAAAGGAAAGCTTCTCTTGCCTGCCATTGTGATTTTTAGTATATAGCCTTCTGTTATATACTTATGTTTATGTGTGTATTTTGCAGTAGGCCTATGAAATAATAGGTTACACTTTGTTTTCTAACACCACCCAAGTATTATTAATATCACTTTCCTCTCTCTGCCTCTGTATAGCCCTTCCTCCAGCCTCTCCAGTTGAAAATTCTTGTGTCCTACTATCCCCTCTCTCAAGCTCCATATCCTCCTCTCCCCACGTGGTTTCTTTTCATTTTCCTGGCCCCTGAAGTTACTCCAGGATATATCCTCCCCTCTAAGGATTTAGACCCAGGATTCACAAATGAGAGAGAGAACATGCCTCTTTTGTTTTCCTGAGTCTGGGATACTTCACTCAGTATCATCCAAAACAGTTTATAGTTCCATCTACTCACCTGAAAATTTCATGATTTTATTTTTCTTTAGAGCTGAATGAAACTCAGTGTATAAATATATCACATGTTCATTACCGTTCATCAGCCTAGGGGCATATAAGCTGTTTACATTTCCTAGCTATTGTGTAAAAAGCAACAAAAACATGGCCGAGTAAATGTTTCTGAACTAGGATTCTGAGTCCTTTGGGTATATGCAAAGAATGATATAGCTGGATCATACGATAGATCTGCTTTTAGTTTTAAAAAAAATTCTTCACACTGATCACAGTCTCTGAAGCAGTTTGTGACCCCAGCAGTGAATGTGGTCTTCCTTTCCTCCAAATCCTCACCAAGATTTTGTGACATTTATTCTCTTAATTTTGTTAAATGAAAGTCTAAAGTGGGTTTAATCTATATTTCACTATTTACTAAAGATGTCGAACACTCTTTCTTTTAATTTTTTATTTATTTCTCTGTGTGTATCAATGTACTGTCTGCATGCAGGTCTGTGCACCCGTGTCGTGCAATGCCGCGGAGGTCAGAAGAGGGTCTCGGATTCCCCTGGAGCTGGAGTTCTCCTGGAATTGGAGTTTCAGACGGCTCTCGGCCGCCATGTGGGTGCTGGGGATCGAACCCGGGTCCTCTGTAAGAGCGGCCAGCGCTCTTAACCGCTAGGCCATCTCTCCAGCCCCGATGTCGAACACTCTTAAAGGCATGTCTTAGCCATTTTAATTTCTTTAGAGAACACTCTGTTGAAACCTATAACCCAGTTTTTCATTGGAAAGTAGGATTTCTTGATTCTTAGTTTTTTTTATTTCTTTGTATATTATGAAAAATAATCCTTTACCAGGTGTATAGTTGGAAAAACTTCTCTCCCACTCTATGGGCTTGCTCTTTACTCAACAAAATGTTTTCTTTGCTTTAGAAAAGCTTTTTAATTTAATGAAATCCAATTTGTCAGTTGTTGGCCTTAATTCCTAAGTAAATGAAATCTGATTTAGTCTTTTCTTGTTGCTGTAACTTGTAGGCTACTGCTTATGTTCTAACGGTTCCAGCATTTCAGTTCCACGTTGAGGTCTTTGATCCATTTGGAGTTGATTTTTGTAAAGGTAATGGAAAGGGTCCTGAGTATATTCTCGCACACATAGAGGCCCAGTTTCCCCAGCACCATTTAAGAACTGCTTCCCTTCAGTGGGTATTTTTGGTATCTTTGTCAAATATCAGGTTATGCACATTCCTGTTTGGGACTTCTATCTTGTTATGTGTCTGTTTTTGTGCTAGTACCATGTAATTTTACATCTATCACTCTACAAAAAGTTTGAAATATGGTATAGCAATCCCTCCAGTATTTTTCTTTTTGCTCAAGGTTACTTTGTCTCTCCAAGGTCTTTTGTGGTTCCATATGAATTTTAGATTTTTTTAAAGAAATATCTGTGAAAATGTTATGGAGGTTTTGATTGGGATTGTATTGAATCTCAAAATTGCTTTTGGTGGGATGATCATTTTCAAAATAGTATTTCTACCAGTCCATAAGCATGTGTGTGTGTGTGTGTGTGTGTGTGTGTGTGTGTGTGTTGGGGGGGCAGATTCTTTCAATCTTCTAATGTTTTATTCAATCTCTTTGTTTAAAGATTTAAAGTTATCATTGTAGAGATCTTTTACTTCCTTAGCTAGATCTATTCCTTTATACTTTTTATAATTTTTTATTGTTATTAAACTTTTTTCCATAGGTCATACATTTCTCAATCAAATCCCACCCAAGTCCCTGCACTCTGTATATACTGTAGCAATACAAGTTGGAGAGGACAACAACAAAGAACTGAAAAAAAAACTCTGAAAAGACTCAGAAAAAGATATACTTTGTTTTTAAGGCTATTATGAATGTGTTTCCATAATTCATATTCATCTATTTGTTATTGATAAATAAAAAGGCTACTGATTTTTAAGGTGACTTTGCATCCTGACACTTTGTTGAGCACATCGATTATTTCTAGGAAATGGTAGGATTTGGAGGATTTCTTATGCATTTTATCATACCATCTGAAAATAGGGATAACTTGACCTCCTCTTTTCCAATTAGTACTCCTTTAATTTCCTTCTTTTGTCTTTTTGCTTTAGCTAGGGTTTCAGCAATATATTGAAAAAGAGTAGGGGTGCTGGAGAGATAGCCTAGCAGTTAAGAGCACCGACTGCTCTTGCAGAGGAGCCGGGTTCCGTCCTCAGCACCCACATGGCGGCTGAGAACCGTCTGTAACTCCAATTCCAGGAGAACTCCAGTTCCAGGGGAATCCGACACCCTCATCTGATCTCCGCAGCACTGCACAACACAGGTGCACAAACCTACATGCAGACAGTACATTCATACACATAAAAAAAAAATAAATAAAAATAAAAATAAATAAAAAAAGAAAAAGAGTAGGGATAGCACACAGCCTTGTCTGGTCCAAATTTTAATGGGAATCCTTCAAGTTTTTCTCCATTTATAATGGCGTTGTCTGTGGGTTTCTTGCATATAGCTTTAATTATGTTGAGGTATGTTCCATCCAGTCCAGTTCTATGACTTTTATCATGAAGCCATATTTTATTTTGTCAAAGGCCTTTTCTGCATCCATTGGAGTAATCATGTGATTCTTTACTTTAAGTCTGTTTAAATGATTTATTATATTTATTGACATTTAGATAGCGAAACATTCCTGCATGTCTGGAACAATGCTGACTCGATTGTAGTGGTTGATTTTTGTGATATGCAGTAGGCAAATATTTTATTGAGAACTGTTCCATCTATGTCAAGTAGGGATATTGGCCTGCAGTCCCTTTTGCTTTTGATGTTTTTTACCTGCTTTAGAATTAGAGAAATTCTGGCTTCAAAGAGTTTGAAAGTTCTCTTTCTGTTTATTTCTCTTTGAAAGATTTAAGCAATATTGGTTGTAATTCATTTTTAATTGTGGTTTTGTGAATTTCATGTGCATTAACATTTCTTAATCAAATTTAGCCCCATTCTCCTTTCCTTGTCTCCCAACCCACCAGAGTGTAATTCTTTTTTTAAAGTTTTGATAAAATTCTGCTGTGACTCCATATTGACCTGGCACTTTTTTTAGCTTGAAGATTTTTGTTACCCTTTGTTTTTCATTATCTCTTATGATTCTGTTTAGTTCATTGATCTATTCTTGTTTTAGCTTTGGTAGCTCATTTGAAACTAGAAATTCAATCATTACTTTTAGATTTTCTAATTTAATGGAGTTTTAGTTTTAAAGTATTCTGTTACACTTATGATTTACTTTGCTTTGCATTGTAATATTTCCATTTTCATTTATTATTTTGTTGATTTGGGTATGATCTTTCTTTTTTTGGTTAGCTGAACTAAGGGTTTATCTTGTTTGTCTCCTCTTTTTTGTATATGTTTTATTGAAATGTTATTTCTTACTATGTGCTAAATATGGATCCTGATATTACAGACAAGTATGCTAATCACCACTAATCAAAGTAGACCAATAGCTAACATCTAGGATTTCCTCATGTTCTGAATTCAAAGAGCTTTGGTAGAGCCACTTCTCCAGCTCTGCCATTTGCAATAGATGAACAGCTTGTCTCCCAGGCTCCAGCTAGCTCCACTCCACACATGTCCATATCCTTAATGGATCTTCCACTATCCTGGCATCCCCAATATCCTGGGGTCTCCACTGCAACTGAAGATGCACCTTGACCAATGGCTTCTCTTGCTTTGTGTTGTGCCAAGCCTCAGCTCCTTCCCATTCTCTTTTCAATCCTATGGCCTTCACTGCAACTGAAGCTTCTCTTTCACCCACAGCCTCTCCAGCCTTTTCATAGTATCAAACTCCATCTGCTCTCTGTGACCCCTGAAATCCTGCAGTTTTCATGCCACCCAAACAAATGCCACATTGGATACTGTGAAACATTACCAATTTTAATCAGATGATAGTTTGAGATTTAGATTGGGCCCCTATCAGATGATAGTTTGAGATTTAGATAGACCTCAACTTCTGAGGGCTCACACTAAGGAAATAGTACCCAAAAGGTTTCACCTCAGGGGCTCTTATTAATTAAAGTTGATTTTTTTAAGCTTAAGTTACCAACACTGATTGTCTCATTATAGCAAAAGTTTGCTTCATCAGATTCTTAAGCCAAAATACCCCTGGTAGAGTTTTTGCTTTCCTCTGAAACCTCGCAAACCATCTCAATTGCTCTCAGCATGATTTTCTAAAACAGTTCATTATGCGTTGAGCACTTCACAATCCTCCCAAAAAACATGATCAGGTTTTTCTTTTTTTTAATTAATTAATTAATTAATTAATTTATTTATTTATTTATTTATTTATTTATGTGTATGAATGTACTGTCTGCATGCAAGTGTGTGCACCCGTGTCGTGCAATGCCGCGGAGGTCAGAAGAGGGTGTCGGATTCCCCTGGAACTGCAGTTCTCCTGGAATTGGAGTTTCAGACGGCTCTCGGCCGCCATGTGGGTGCTGGGGATCGAACCCGGGTCCTCTGTAAGAGCGGTTGGTGCTCCCAACCGCTGGGCCATCTCTCCAGCCCCATGATCAGGTTTTTCAAAGTAATATACCACTCTCTAGTACCAAGTTCTGCCCTGGTTACCTGTCTGTTGTTGTGAGAAAGCACTGATCAAGAAGAACTTGAGGAAGGAAAGGGTTTATTTGTCTAATACGTCCACATCACAGTCCATCATTGAGGGAATTACTGCATGAAATCAAGGCAGAAAGCTGGAGTCAGAAGCTGAAGCGGAGACCATGGAGGAATTCTGCTTGCCAGCTTGCTTCCCCCTGGCTTACTCAGGTACTTTTCTTACACAGCCCAGGCCCACCTGCCTTAAAACAATCAAACAACAGCAACAAAAGGCATGAATGTGGGAAAGAGACTTGAAGGGAGGAAATAGTTGTCATCAGTGGAACTGAGATTAGAGAAACTAGGGGACTTACAATAATCAGAATGCACATTATAGGTGTGTAAAATGATTGAAGAACAAACTCAGTAAAAGTTATAAAGAACAGACTTCAAGTCAAAATGTAATGAAAAATGGGAAAGTTAATTAAGAGCACACAGCATTCATAAATATAAATATATACGCATATAAACATATATAGAGATTTACATATATTCATCATTGGTGTAATGGAAAACATAAAACAAACATTAATAACCATGAAATAATAAATGGAAAGCAATACAACTGCAGTAAGGAACTTCTATAACCCACTGTCACTGGTAAAGTGATTAATAAAAAAATAATAACAAGCTGGGTGTGGTGCTGCGAGCCTTTAATCCCAGCACCTGGTCTACATAGCGAGCTCCAGGTTATCTGGGACTAAAGGGAGACCCTGTCTCCAAAAGACCAAAAGAAATAATAATAATAATAATAATAATAATAATAACAACAGAGATTAAATAACTATGTTTCTATGTTGAATGTAGCATTGTTTCCAAGAGCCAAGATCTGGAAGCAACTAATGCCCTTCAATGGATAAATTGATAAGGAAAAAATGAGAAATATGCAATCTGAGAAAACACAACTACTATCTGCCCAACTACCTTGGAGCAATAGATCTATAATAGACAGGCAGAGAGACAGACAGATATACTATGGAGGATGAGCCTGGAGAACATTACACCAAATGAAATTAAGCAGGCACTGAAAAATATTCCATGTTCTTACTTTGAGGTATAATGTGTATGTAGCCACACAAATATTATTTATATGTAATATCTGCATGTGTATATCAAACATATGGGAATACAGAATGAAACACTTGTTATAATGCCAAGGGAAGGATGGATAAAATATATGAAAATGTAATTCAAAGAATAGAAAATGTAGATATGCAGAATGAACAAATCTAGAGATCTAATGCATAACACAAAGACTAAATAATAAAAGTGTACTCCATTAACTTTTTATGCTAAAATAGATTTTAACTGCTGTTGTTACAAAAAAGTATGTCAAGTTGTAGAATCCTTAGTCTGCTGTCTTATCATAACAATAATCCCACATGTAAGCTTGTTATGACATTCTGTAAACTCTTTTTATTTGCAATATAATTTGTTTTCATAAATTCAAGGAGAAATTGAATCCAAAAGGAACATAGCATAATCTATGATCTTTGAAGAAGAACAGCTCATGCCTCTGGAGAGCAGCATGGAGCCAGACTGTAAGAGACAGCTGTTTGTTCAAAGGCCACTGTGCCCAAGATGAGGAGCTGTCATGTAATTCAGGACTTGTCAACCATTAGACAAGTTGTCTATAGAACAAGCCTCTATGTATAGCAGTATTGTGAATAAATGCTTGAGAATGTCATGTGTGTTATATTGTTCTCGATCCTCTGTTCTGTATTTAAAACCTCAACATTGTATTAATTACTATAAACTGACCCTCTTTGAGATTCAGTACAGAGTTGGAATGTTGTATCATTATGATTTATTATAAAATCCTCAGAACATAAGCCAAAGCAACTAGTAATACTTCAGAATAGACAAAATATATTTTCATTAAAATACATTAAAAATTAACTGATTTCCAATTCTAAACCATTGTAAAACTTGAAAGCATCCTGGACTGTATAGCTTTACTTATTAAGTTGACACACCATTTGCTTGGAATATTTTTTCCATCCCTTCACTCTATGGTTGTGTCTGTCTTTGAGGGTGAGATGGGTTTCTTGTAGACAGCATATGGAAGGATTGTTTCCTAATCCTTTTTCTCAGTCTGCCTTTTGATTATGGAGTTTAGACCATCAGTATTTAAGGTTATTATTGAGAGATGTGTGTTGCTTCCTTTCACCTTATTTTTTGTTTGCATTTTGGCCTAGGTTTGTTTTTACTCTGTTATGCTTTTGTTGATTTCTCTGTTTAATTGCTTGGGGATAGTTGCTCCTTTCATCTGTTCTTTGGATTGCTTTGAGGATTTTCTGAAGTGTTAGTTTCTTAGACATGTTGTACTCCTTCATCTTGTTCATGTTATGAAATATTTTTCTTTCTCCTTCAACTACAATTGACATTCTTGCTGGATATTGTAGTCTGGGTTGGCATCTAACGTCATTTAGTACTGGGAATACTTTGGTCCACGTTCTTCTAGCTTTCATAGTTTGGAATGAGAAGTCAGCTGTAATTCTGATGGTTTCCCCTTATATGTAACTTGTTGTTTTCTCTTGTGGCTTTCAGTATTTTGTCTTTGATTTGAGCATCTAGTGTGTTAACAATTATGGCGTGGGGAGTTTCCTTTCTGGTCCTGTCTAATTTGTGTTCTATGTGCTTCTCATATTTGTATGGGATTGTCTTTTTTCAGTTTGGGGAAATTTTCTTCTATTATCCTGTTGAAGATATGGCCAATAGTGTTGTCTTGGGATTCTTTTCCTTCCTCTACCCCTATGATGCAGAGATTTGGTCTTTTCATAGTGTCTCACATTTCCTGGTTGTTCCTCTCTTGTGTTTTTTTTTTAATTTTTCATAAGCTTTACTTGAGCTTTCTAGTTGCTCCATATTATCCTGCAGGTCTAATATTCTTTTTGTGCTTCTTCCTTTCTGCTTCTGATGCTTTTTTCCCATCCTTTCCTGGTGATTGGATGAATGTTCAGTATCCTTTTTCATTTCATCCTGTGTTGATTTTCCACTTCCCTCTGGAGCCTGTCATTCTCATCTTGCAGCCCCTTGGTTCGTTGGTCATTTTCTTTTTCATTTCAGCCTGGGATCTTTAGAACATTTCCACTTCCTTCCAGAGTTTGATTTTTTCTCCGTTTAGCTCTTTCCAACCTTTGCCATTATCTCCCTAGAGGCCCTTCTTGAGTTTTTCAATCTCTCCCCTTAGTTTTTTCCACTGTTTTTCATTACCTCCCTCTAGGTCCTTCTTGAGTTTTTCATTCTCTTCCATTAGTTCTCTAATTTCTTGGACTATGTCTACAGTTGTTCTTCTAAGATCAGTGTCTTGGCTTCTTTCCTTGGAGATCTCATTGTAGGGATCTTCTGTAGGGTTGTTAATGTTCAGTTTGGATTTATTATGAGCTTTTCCCATGTTGTTTTTTCTTTGTGTCTTTGGCATGTGGGTTTGTCTGTTTATTTCTCTTTGGATTCTGGCACCTCAACATTGGCTGCACAGACTATAATCACTAATGTTGATCCTGTTAGGTCGTCTGCATTGCAGCTCCACCAGGGACTTCCAAGGCAGGTGGTGAGCACCCCAAGGGGCAAGGCAGTTGCCTTGCCTTCTGGGCACCTTACTAAGTCCGTGTGCCTGTCTGGAGCTCCAGCTGGGACTTCCAGGGTGGGTGATGCAACCCCCCCAAGGGTCAAGGAAGCAATTCTGCCTTGCTTTCCCGCAGACCACACTGAGTCCGTGCCTGTCTGGGGCTGAGCACTAGCCAAGGAAGCAAGCCAGTAAGCAGCCATCCTCCATGGTCTATGCTCCAGGTTCCTGCCCCGAGTCCCTACCTTGGGCTCCCTCAGTGATAACTGTGACTCAGGAGATGTAAACTAAATAAACCTTTTCCACCCCAAGTTGGTATTGGTCAGAGTGTTTTGTCACAGCAATTGAAAACAAACTAGAACAAATCTTAATATCCATATGTAATAATAGAGTTGTAATCCCTAATAATTTTATGAAGTATTTTATTATACTAATTTTATATAAAAACAGTTTTATGGGAGAGTTTGGACCTCAATATATAGAATAACATATATGAGCTAAATATTTATATCTTGCAAATTATTTTTACAGGTAGGAGACTCTGGGAAAATGGAGCATACTAGCCAACTTTAGTATATCCAGTTTTATCTATTTATTTGTCAACTTTTTAACATCTTCCATAATTGGGTATTTATGGGACATGAATTCACACAATTTCTTGTTTTACACAACTGTTAAGTCTGCATGCACTAACTTAGAAAGTAGGAGAGCTACTGTTAATTTCATAATTCTAACATTTTATTGAGCATTTACTGTGTGGTATTAAATATATCACATTAGGCCACTTAATCCTCAAAATACAATTACCCACAATTTGAACCTGTATCCTTACATTGCTTGGCCCTGTGCATGGATTGTTTATAGTAGAGAAGATTAGGATTCAGTATGCTTGTTTTTATTGTTTTTAATTTTGAAGTTCAAATCCTTACAGAGTATAGAATCAAATTTGTGCTTTATATATCCAAAAGCTAACAATTAACTCAAGTTATAGTTATATTTTTAAAACTATCAAATTTAGGACTAAAATCTAAATATCATGTATATAAAGAGGTAGAAATAATAAACAGGATATAAACAGTTACAATTATTTCACAGTTGATGGAATAGATGATTCCAGTATGCTTTGCACCTAAAGTTCTTGGCTGGAAAGTTGATTCTTGGTACATAAAGCTCAGAATGAAGAAAATAAATCCAATGCATTGCTGTGCAGTCTGGGAGGATGCACATGTCAGCATAAGGGATTGGTAGACACTGAGTGTGTATGTGTGTGTGTGTGTGTGTGTGTACAGAGATCTCTTAACCCATCCTCAGTTCTCATTTTATTATTTTACCCACAGCCATTTTCACCATTATGGAAACCAAAAGAAATTTCTCCTGATAATGTATTTATTCAGATATTTTCCAGAACATTATCATATATGAAATACTGAAAGATATTAATAGCCCTTGCTTTGATTTCATTGCCATAAAGAATTCACTCACTTGTTTTATATTTTTATTCCATTTTTAAAAGACTCAAAGTTACTAAGATTGAAAGTCTCCCTTTGATGTAAGATTTCTTTTTATCTTCTCTTAGTGAACTGTCTTGTCAGTAATGTCTAATTCTCTTTTCCTTCTGGAACATAAGTGTATGCTGCTTTTTGTAAATTTTTCCCAGTGAGAGAAACAAACATTTATTCACCTCAGACAGGGCACCAATGACAAGAACAAAGAAATAATTTCACCCATGTATAGCCTTCAGCTATGAATCTAATTAGATTTACTTACAGGAGCTTGGATAAGGGTTTACTTACAAGAGCATGGTCGACTTAAGAAGAGTTTTGCCACTGAAGAGAAAGAAATCTCTATTCCAGCAACTGTTGACAGTCTACACTTCCTCAGAGAGGTGTGGGGTTTCATGGACCACCTTCCCATTCATGATGGAACAGTAATAGGCCCAGCCTTATGCAGTTCTCCTGCCACAGCTACTGAGAGTTAAAGAGGGCAATAGCCATGAAGACAGCAATTCATAACAGGTTCATATTTATGGAAATTTTGCCAAATGCCATGATTTACATTTGGTTGAAGAACCAAAAGTAAAACTGATGATAATATCAAAATATCAAACAACTGAGTCTCTGAAGTTATTCTGATCTATTAATCTACGAAGCCCATTGAGGAGGCACTTCTTTAAATACACACTGTTTCAAAGAAGAATCACATTAGATATTCCATCTTAATCTGTTGCTAAATCAACTTTAAGGATATACTTACTAATAGAATTCTTACTTTGTGATTCAATTGGTTCTGGTAATTCCTTCCATAGCATATTCTTAGGATAACTAACTTTTAGTCCCCTGCATGTGATATGAAAACCCATTTTATTTTTTTTTTAATTTTATTTATTTCTGTATGTGTATCAATGTACTGTCTGCATGCAGGTTTGTGCACCCGTGTCGTGCAATGCCGCGGAAGTCAGAAGAGGGTGTCGGATTCCCCTGGAACTGGAGTTCTCCTGGAATTGGAGTTTCAGACGGTTCTCGACCGCCATGTGGGTGCTGGAGATCGAACCCGGGTCCTCTGTAAGAGCGGTCGGCGCTCTTAACCGCTAGGCCATCTCTCCAGTCCCGAAAACCCATTTTAATAGAACCTTTGTATGGGAGCCCAGCTTCACACTATCTATCTCCTTAATTGGTTCCTTTCTCTAGTCTAAAGCAAGTAACTGCTACTAGTAGTTTGTAAGAGTCATCTGTGTCTGTGTTTAAATGGTTTCTGTCTGCCCAATACTTCATCCCCTGCCTGCTCAGATTCCTTCTTCACAAAACTGGTTCCTCTTGTAACCTTCATAGCATTCATTGTGAAGATCTACCAAGTCATTCCTATAAGTTAATATGTACTGTTTTCTTTCTGAGTGTCAAATGCTGTGCTAGACATTTTATGTATTCTCTCATATATAGCCTTCAAAAAGCAAAAGGAGGTAGGTGCTTAAAGCACCTGGTCTTAAAACATACACAATTCGGAGGCAGAGAACATTGAACCCATGCCGGGCTCAGCTCCTGTTTTTCAATTATCCAGTCTAGGATCTCATCCACTGAATTATGCCACCCACAAGAAGCAGGTCTTCCCACTTCATTTTGTATAATCAAGATAACCCCCCAGAGACATAACCAGTAGGCCATCTCCAAGGTAATTCTAGACTCTGTCAAGGTGACAACACTTGGCACCATGGATGTGTTTCAGTACACATGGGGAAAACTTTTCAAACGTGTGGAAGAAAGACAACCCATAGAATTATCATGACCTCTCTCCAAAATGTTTTAATCTATGGATACTCCTTAATTTATGGTGGGAATACATCTCCCCCAATCATTGTAAGCTAAATTCATTAAGTCAAAATTGAATGTTACTATCTCGCCTGCTAAATACCATAGTTTAGCAACATGATACATTTTAAAAATATTGTGAGACATTAGCTGGCACAATCACCACCCTCAGAAACATAAAAATTCAAAATCTGAATTACAGTCTCCTCTGAATGTATATTGCTTTTATGCCATTATATAGATGAAAGTTTCTAAGTTAAATGATTGAAAGTTTGAAATTCTCAATAATTCTTTATTCTTTATTTTTCCTAAGAGGTTAAGAACTAAGAATAAAAATAGACTTCTTATGTTTAACATTTTCTAATTTATTATTCTTTATTTTATGAGTTACGAGTGTATTGCCTGCATGTAGCTAGGTGCACCTGTGTCGAGCCATGCCCACAGAGGTAAGAAGAGGGTGCTGGATCCCCTGGAACTGGAGTTATGGACAGTTGTTAGCTGCCATGTGGGTATTAGGAATTCATCCAGGTCTTCTTCAAGTGCAGTCAGTGCCCTTACCGCTGACCATCTCTCCAGCCCCAGAGAATTCTTAAAAATACCACTCTTGGGCTGGAGAGATGGCCTAGCGGTTAAGAGCGCCGACCGCTCTTACAGAGGACCCGGGTTCGATCCCCAGCACCCACATGGCGGCTGAGAACCGTCTGAATCTCCAGTTCCAGGAGAACTCCAGTTCCAGGGGAATCCGAAACCCTCTTCTGACCTCCGCGGCATTGCACGACACGGGTGCACAGACTTGCATGCAGACAGTGCATTGATACACATACAGAGATAAATAAATGCCGGGCGTGGTGGCGCACGCCTTTAATCCTGGCACTTGGGAGGCAGAGGAACGCGGATCTCTGTGGGTTCGGGGCCAGCCTGGTCTACAGAGTGAGTTCCAGGACAGCCAGAGCTACAGGGAGACCCTGTCTCAAAAAAAAGACAAAAAAAAAAAAAAAAAAAAAACCACTCTTTATAAGCTGTGGTTCCATTATTCAGTGTATTCTCAGCATCCATTCTTCTTCTCATTTGACTCTTTCCTTTCTTCCCTCTCTCCCCCTTTTCTTCCTATTTGCTCATCTCCCAACCTTTTGCCTTTACCTTGCTAATTCATCATTATTTTTAACAGATTAATGATGCTATTTCTTGCCCCTATTTTTACATGTTTTCAATACTCTGGTATGAAATCCCTCTGATTTGGGAATATCAATTCATGTCTTAGAGCTGTGTGTGCTCCTGCATCTTTGTCTCAGGCTTAAGTCTGATTTCCTTCCTTTGTGTCACTGCAGTCATTTGCATATCACTTTCCTTGATATAGAATACAGGAGTAAGAGTTGAGTCATCCTGCTGTTTTCCCTATGCTATGAAAATTGTCCAGCTTCTTCAGGAGACAACCTAGCCTTTTTTTTCTTTTTGCTATATCTGCAGATGACTAAAATGATCATTTCATTTGTGATTAATATTTTCAGGCTTTGTACCCTCTGCATTTCTGATAGCATTGCTTCAGATCTAAACTACCTAACTATTCAGAGATTAATTCATTCAAAGTACCAATATCTCTCACCAATCATGTTGGAAATACAGGAAGGTTCATTCCAGCACCTACCCAGGTGGTCTAGAGTATAGCTGAGTGCTGACTTTCTGCTTTAGTTTATCTATGCAGTCCTTGTCCTAGAAGCACCAAAAGCAATGTGTGTACAAATTCATTTTATTACTGTTTTTGATGCCTTGGGCTTGATTCTTGGATTCCCATTTCACACCAGAATTTATTTATCCACATAAGCATGCACATCTTACAGTCCTTTCTTTATCAGAGAAGAGAGCAGCAAACCAATCTATATGGTTCCCATTGGCCTTAAAATCAGAACACATCAGGAGTGCCTTGTTAGATGAATTTAGCAGCAGGGAAGCCTGCAGCTCATCAGCTTTCTGTTCCTCAAAAGTAGGTACTTACTGCAGTCAAGAGGAATTATTCCTGAGGATTTCTGGTCATGGGGATGTTTTCATTACCTTAAAAAATGTCAGAATAAGACAAAAGGAGAAAACTTGTCATATTTGTTTTCCCTTCCAATCTTTTATTTGACTTAAAAGGTCTTTGATGACCTCAGATTTTTTAAACTTAATAAATAAAAAGTATACAGTCGGGGCTGGAGAGATGGCCTAGAGGTTAGGAGCGCTGACGCTCTTGCAGAGGACCCGGGTTCGATCCCCAGCACCCACATGGCGGCCAAGAGCCATCTGAAACTCCAGTTCCAGGAGAACTCCAGTTCCAGGAGAATCCGACACCCTCTTCTGACCTCCGCGGCATTGCACGACACGGGTGCACAAACTTGCATGCAGACAGTACATTCATACACATACAGAAATAAATAAAATTAATAAAAAAAATTTTAAAATAAAAAAAAAGTATACAGTCAAACAAAACCCAAGTTAATAGTAGTTTTGTTTATTCATTAGACAGACAAATATATAAACAGTCTACAGCAGTTAATAAACAATGGTAGGTGCATAGATAGATATTCAGCCTTTCAAGGGGAAGACAAAGGAAATCATCTTAGAGGAGCATGATCCCTTTTAAATGACAGACTACCAGAAGGGTAGAGGTAGTCTTCCTGGTCAAGTTCAAGAAGAATTCACTGTAGCATGCATGGAAAAGAAAAGGGAACTTACTGGAATTGGGCCCCTGTTATATTCAAGATCCTGCTTAACTCAACAAATGCCAACTTATTTAGTGTTCACTAACTTCCTTTTATATGGACTATGAAGTGAGGATGTCTCACAGCTTAAGTAACCTGTCTATATCTTATGAGTGGAAGAGCTGATGCTCAAAATCTGCCTTAGTTCAAAGTCTTTATGTATTTACCTACATTATACTATCTTCCATAGGTCATGTGAACTTCGGTGAAGTATAACTGGGAGAATTTTATAATGTACCTCAAAAGAGATTTTCAGGCATCAGAAGAGATGAGGCAATTTCAGGTAAAGACCATCAAGATAAAAAGAGAAGCAGGCAAAAATGGGAGAAAAGTACTTCTGAGGCTAAACTTAATGATGAAAAAACTCTATTAAGATCAAAATGAGAAAGATTTACTATAAATATTAGGATTTTGTCTAGGCTGGGTATGTATCCATAAGTTCCCTTGTCAGTTTGAACACTGAATGAACTACTACAATCCTTATGTTTTCAACAATATAAATATAAATAAATAATGGCATTTATATATGTCAGATACTTTGTAAAAATCTGAACATACGCTAATTTCTTTATGAAGGTGATAGAATTATTATTCTTGATTTTTTTTCCTTATTTAATTATGGTGTATGGAGGGTCTGTGGCACATGCAAGCAAGTAGCCATCAAATGACTACCTGTGGAGTTGGGTCTCTCCTTCCAACATATGGATTTTAGGAAATGAAATCAGGTCATCGAGTTTGGAAGCAAGTACTTTTACAGACCAAGCAAAATAGAAATCTTTATGATTCCTGTTTTGAAAATAAGAATGTTACCCTAGGGATGTAGCTCAAGGACAGGCTGCTTCCCTGCCAAACACAATTACTACACTTAATCTCCAACACCTATAAAAATGAGAGAAGAAATATATAAAAATTAATATAATCATAAATATAGAAGGGACTGTGCTTATGATTACTTAACATAATCTACTACATCTACATCTACTGAGAAGTACCCCTTTCTCCATTGTGGCCATCATAGGAGCGTTTTAAAAATATTGAGAGACCCTGTCTCAAAAAGACCAAAAAAATTTTTTTTATTTATTATTTTATGTGTATTGCCTGCATCTAAGGGCACCCATGTTGAGTAATGCCAGTAGAAGTCATAAGGGGGCATCGGATCCCCTGGAACTGAAGTTACAGATGATAGTTATCCACTGGTGGATGCTGGATATCAAACCAGGGTTCACAGGAGCAGCCAGTGCTCTTAACCACTGAGCAATTGCTCCAGCCCCTAATAAAAGTATCTTAAGGTTCATATGAGGGGAAAATTAAAATGGAACATACTATCAAACCTCGCCCACCCATGGCTCAGGGACCATTGCAGAAGTTGGGGCAGAAAGATTATAAGAGCCATAGTTGATGCATGACCACAAGGAAACAGAGGTTTTTGGCCCTCTGGGAACTTGCTCATATGAACTTGCAACAATGGTGTTGACATGCAGAAGATCCATGCTGACGTGAACAGACAAAAGCCCAGCATAGTAGTGGGGGAATGGCCTGCAGGACACACCCTTAACTGAGGAACTATTGACAACTGATCTCTGTGGGTGAGGAGAGTAGATATTTAAGGGAGAGACTCTATATAGGCTGACTAAACTACAGTGGATGAACTTGCACCAAGGAAAGCCTGGGTACAAATGCTTGCCTGGACAGGCCTTAACACACATGACAGAATGTGTGAAATCTGGTGGGGAGGCATGAGAGGTGTTCCCCTGGGAATGGATCAAGTTTGATTAAGATCTATTATTTGAAGCCACTGTGGTGGCCCACACCTTTCATTACAGCACTCAGGAGGGAGAGGCAGGGAAATTTCTTTGAGTTGGAGGCCAGGCAGTTCTGCATAGTGAGTTTCAGGCCAGCTGTTGGCTACAGGAAGACCTTGTCTCAAAAAGAATAAAAAAAAAAATCTTGTATATGAAAGACACAAAATCTCGATAAAAATATATTTTTAAAAAATCACACTATTTGGAGCAGTTCAAAATGCATGTAGGTGCAATTCATCTGACAGTCATAGAATGTAGAGGGGACAATGGGTTTATAGTTATAGCATTATTTTACATGAAGCAGAGAAAGAAACACAGACTTTTAAACATTTAGGATGTATATTTTAATTCTAGTACAGCCTATAAAACCTGCGTGTGTGTGTGTGTGTGTGTGTGTAAAAGATAAGGTAAAGCCTGGCATGATGGTACATGCCTTTAATCACACACTCATGAGGAAGAGGCAGGAGGATCTCTGTGAATTCAAGGGCAGCCTGGTCTACACAACAAGCTGAAGGCCATTTGGGACTCAAGGGAGTCTCTGTCTAAAAAAGACAAAGAAAAAGATAAGGTAAATATAAAAGCACTAAAATAACCCCAGGAAAGAGAGAGAGAGACAGAGAGAGAGAGAGAGAGAGAGAGAGAGAGAGAGAGAGAGAGACCAATAAGGAAAACTGACTCTCCCTTTCCCCGCATCTGTACATTGCCAATTGAGCTATTCTGTGCTGGACCCCTGTCTGCTAGGGAATGCAGATTAGACTCAATAGGCCTTTAAAGAAAAATACAAATGATAATAGAGGTCATGAAGTCAGTGGGGAAGAGGAAGGTAGAATGGAGATAGGGGGGTATCTTAATACGAACAAAATACATTGTATGAAATTCTCAAATCAAGAGGAGTAAACAAAGAAAAACAAGAATAATAGAGATCAAGCCAGAAATTTCAATAATTACACTACTGCATCCTGCAATATTATTAGCCAATTAAATGAAAAAAATAGTAGCTTTCAGAAAAGCAATAGCTCATCTACTGAGCAAGGTTAAAATCAGTAGTTATACACCAACATCATGGAAATACTACGGAAGTACCAGAGGTTAAAATAGGTAAAAAGAATTTCAAAACTGAGTGACAGCATCCTGAAAGACATTACATAATCTTGAAAGACTCAATTAGGGTCAAAGAATATTAGAGAATTCCTCAGTGTTAATGTAAAAGTTTATACATTTATGTATGTAATTTGGTAGCATTAGGGGAATCTATGGGAAATCCCTGAATTTTCCCTAGTTTATAAGAGTAAAATGTTTGGAAGACATTTTAAAAATATTAATATGTGAGCATTTCAATTTAAAGTCAGAAATCATAAACAGTAGGCAAGCAGTTTTATGGCATTTATAAAAATTACCTATAAATTTTAAAGAAATTCATAGGTTAAAAATAAGTAAAATTGAAAACACATAAAACTAATAAACATAACAAGGCAAAAGGCTATGTGCTCATTAAAGGAAACTAAAGAAAAAGAGAATTACCAGAGAAAAGAGAAATATTTTACAATGATAAAAGTATCATATGTCAAAGATCAATATTGTCAATTACTATACTTAGTAAAATGCCTTATGATAAATTTTATCAATATCTTGGTATACAATATTAATACATTATATTTTCATATGCCACCAACTACTATTTAAAAAATGAAACACTGAGAATTCATTTATAGCCATACTCCATATTGAAGATCTAAATTGACATATTTGACCTATATTTTCATTCAAAATTATAGAATATTGCAAAGAGGGGCTGGAGAGATGGCCTAGCAGTTAAGAACGCCAATGCTCTTGCAGAGGACCCAGGTTCAATCCCCAGCACCCACATGGTGGCTGAGAACCATCTGTAACTCCAATTCCAGGAGAACTCCAGTTCCGGGGGTATCTGACACCCTCTTCTGACCTCCATGGCATTGCACAACAAACCTACATGCAAACAGTACATTCATACACATAAATAAATAAATATTTTTTTTTAATTTTAAAAAGAATATTGCAAAGAAAAATACAGGATTATCTATCTTTCAAGGGTCATCGATGTTTCTCTATCAGAAACTTAACATTTTAAGTTTCCACAAATTGATTCATAATTAAACATAATCCAAATGAAAATTGCAATAAGCATGTTCTAAACACCGACATTTTGATTCTAAAGTTTATGTGAAAATACAGATGACCTACATAATCTAAAGTAATTTTAGGAAGAACAAAACCAGAAGAGTTGTCACAATTGGCTTCAAAGCTTATTATGAGACTACAAGACTGCAGTACTTGAATGAAATGTCCTTGTGTAAAATAATACTGTGCTGGATAGCTCTAGTGTCACCTTGACACATCAGAGTTGAGAAAGCCTCAGTTGGGAATTGCCTCCAAATGGACTGGTGTGTGGCCATGTCTGTGGGGCATCATCTTAATTGAAGAATGATGTGGGAGGGCCCAGCCTACTGAGGGTGATGCTACACCTGGGCAGATTGTTCTGTATTGCATAAGAAAGCAGGCTGAGCATGGACCAAGGCAACAAGCCAGTAAGCAGCATTACTCAATGGCTTGTGCTTCAGATAGTACCTCCAAGTTTCTGCCCTAAGTTCCTACCTAGGGCTCCCTCAGTGACAAACTGTGACCCAGGAGATGTGAGCCAAATAAACCCTTTACTCCCTAAGTTGGTGTTGGTCAGAGTATCACAGCAATTTAAACCAAACTAAGACAAATACCATATGTACAATGAATATATATAGTAATTTAATGAAGTCAAAGAAAATATATGTAGACTTTAGAAAAACAAAATCAGTAGTTCTTAAAATTTGACTTAGGATTGGATTACAATTATTCTTATAGTAATACTAAGATGCTAACTACC
Organism: Rhizomys pruinosus; assembly: GCA_009823505.1. Taxonomy (NCBI): domain Eukaryota; kingdom Metazoa; phylum Chordata; class Mammalia; order Rodentia; family Spalacidae; genus Rhizomys; species Rhizomys pruinosus. The sequence continues at coordinate 613,603 of VZQC01011281.1, read as the reverse complement.
TAGCAGTAACTCAATTTAAAGTTTTCTATAAATTAAATTTAATGGAGAAAGAGATACAAAAGTATTTTAAGGTGTAAAACAATGTATGTAATTATTTGAGTAAAAAGTTTTGTTTGGGTTCATTAGTGATTTTAAATAAACGCACAAGAATTTTTAAATTTCTCATCAATAATTTCTAATTCAATGGATAGCAATAAATATTCTTCACATAAAGAAATCAGAGACAAAAAATGGTTGTTAAGGAGCTTCAGTAATTTTTAAGGGCGCTTAAGATCAAACACTGAAAAGAATTTGAAAGCCACTGGATGGACGGGCCGAAGGAGATCCACATGTCCACTGAAGAGTTAAAAATTTGATGAATAGCCAAATCATGGAGATTGGCAGTCTACAGAGTGTGGATCCACAGACAGGTCACCAATATTCAAGGTTATGTAAGACCAAAAGTTCCTGAGACTCTGTTCATATGAATCTATAGTATTGAAGTCAGCATGCACAAGATCCACGCAAGCTCAACCAGATAAAAACCCAGCACAGAACTGCAGAACTGTGTTGCAGAACCCAATCTTAGATAAAGAAATATTGGCAGCTGATTATGATTAGGTGAAAAAGAACTGGCCTTCTTTAAGAGAGGGACTCTGGATAGGCTGACTAGAGCTCAGAGGATGAACTGGCACTGAGTAATGGCCAGGGAGAGTAATTAGGAACGATAGACCCTAACAAAGATGGCAGACTGTATGATAAATGCAGGTGGTGGAGGGAGCTGCCTGCGACTGCCAATGGAGAAGTGGTAATATGGGCAATCAAGATGGAAAAATTATGCATGAAATACACAAAAATTCAATAAAACTAATCATAATTTTAAAAGATTTTCAACAAAATTGCTAAGAAAATTCAGTGAAGAAAAGAAAATATTTTAGAAAATTTCAAGATGCTGTGGCTATCTATTCAGTAAAAATATGAAAACCTATTCTCAGCATACAAAGTAATAATAACTCTAAAGTTATTATAAAGTGATAATAGCTCTAAGTGGAATACTAAAAGGATTAGGCATAAAACTTCTAGAAGTAAAAAAACTTTTGGATGTAAAAATAGACAAAATCAGAGTAAACAAAGTTTCTAAAGACACAGAGAACATAAAAAATAAAAAGGAGTGAATTATAAGCTCCTTTTTCAGAATTATTTGTTTTTGCTTTTCAACAGCTGTTTTTACAAAAGGAAAACTGCAGAGCACTGAATGGCAGAAAATTTCCCAATATATGTACTTGTACAAAACTGTAAATCTACATAATAAATGACACATATGGGGCTGGAGAGATGGCCTAGCGGTTAAGAGCACCGACAGCTCTTACAGAGGACCCGGGTTTGATCCCCAGAACCCACATGGTGGCCGATAACTGTCCAAAACTCCAATTCCAGAAGAACTCCAGTTCCAGGGGAATCCGACATCCTCTTCTGACCTCCGCAGCATTGCACGACACAGGTGCACAAACCTGCATGCAGACAGTATATTCATACACATACAGAAATAAATAAAATAAATAAATAAATAAATAAATAAATAAATGACACATTTACAATGCTATTTTAAGATTAAAACCTAAATCAAACTGTCAAAATATTTAATAGCACTCCACAAATGAAAATATGCAAGTGACTAACAGGAATACAAAGACAACCTCATCATAACTATAGCAGAAAAACTGTAAAATAGTGAGATACATCCTCTAGAGATACATCTGGCCAAATCTCTAGATTCCCATCAAATTTTGGTAAAGATGCATAGCAAGTAGTTTTCTATCACTGATGAGATTTTAGCATGGTCCAACCACTTTTAAAGAATACTGTCAGATTACAAACTGTTAAAAATCAAAATACTATGAGAACCAGCCTTTCTACCCCAATATCAATATTTTCACAAAGAAACTAAAACACGGGATCACACAAATTGTTTGCACAGATATTAATACCATTTTGATTCACAAAATTCAAAAACTGCAAATAACACAGACATCAATCAACAACTGACTACTTATGCAAAATGTGACATTTTCATAATAAGAAATACTACTCGAAAACGTCTGGTGATAGATATAAACGCATGGCTAAACCCAAAATAAGTTTCTTGGGTAAAAGAGACAAAAGGTATAAGTTCATTAACACATTTATGTACATTATTAAAAGTGCTAACTTACAGTAATGAAAGCAAAGTGTGCCTGGAGTTGTGAGCTGTAGGTAGAAAAAGAACAATCTGCAGTGAGCCAATGGAAAGCGAGAACTCTCCTGGGTAGGATGGTGGTGCTCCATACTTGACAGGAAACGAAGTCACTGGTATATATGATGGTCAAACTGATTAAATTGTATGTATGCAATGTATTGCACATAACATAGATATACACGTAAAAAAAGGAAGTTACCAGGCAGCCAGTGGTAAACTGCTTTCTGAACATGAATGTGGCCCTGAATTTGATCCTCAACATCACAGACTCTCTCTCTCTCTCTCTCTCTCTCTCTCTCTCTCTCTCTCTCTCTCTTTCTCACACACACATACAAACACATTCATACACATACACTCACACACAAATCTATAAATGCGACATATAAATATATTTCTATCCATTTTTGTGCACAAACATACATTGATTAGAGCTATATACCCATACCATTGCTTAATTTACTTACTCACCAAATTGTCTTTGTTAGGCAGAACAAAATGAATAAAAATGCATATTGTCACTATTTTCTAAAACTGGAAAGTGGTACAATCAACAAGATGCGACCTTATTAGCACCATTCTGAAAGGTCAATTTCCCTTTTCATTTCATTTGTAATGTCAAGTTAGAAGTTTGACTACAATTATTCAATGGTCTGAACCCAGTTCAGATTCAGTTCCTCTTGCCTTTTTGCTAATTCCTAACTATAATGTCAAAACGCAAAAATGGTTTCTTTGACAATAAGCAAAAAGTCACACAGAGAAATGAACTATGTGCATTTAACCAATAGTGTACTTTAGATAAGCATTTATACATGACCATAAAAATTATTATTACAAGTGGCACTTCTGTCAGAAGATCCATTTAAAATTTTATAATCTTTTATCATTAATGCATTTTTAAGATATTTATCTCGTTTTTCTTTTGTTTATCTCTTTTTTTGAGGGGGGCTGTATCTTTTCTAGTAGTTGAATACTAATTAGATTCAGAAACAGGCATCATTTTACCCAAGAAACCTTGAGACAGCTAGGAAAATCAGAATTTTCTTAAAATGCATAAAAATGGTCAGTGGGACAAGAAAAATTAATCAGTCACAGCAAAATTAGGACAACTCTCAAGAGCCGGGTCTCTGTACACAGAGGCAGAAAAACATTGCTCTCAACCAATTTTATGTGGGCCTCATAGATGAAGAGAAATGCCACATTAGACTGGAAAGCCTGATTCTCTTTTACCTTGCATATCCTAAATTCCTTGTTATGTATAGTCTAGATTAAAAAAAAATCATCATTTAAAAGAATATTTTTATTTATTTATTATTTTTTATGTGCATGACTGTACTGTCTGTATGCAGATTGGTACACCCATGTCATGCAATGCCACGGAGGTCAGAAGAGGGCATTGGATTCCCCTGGAACTGGAGTTAAACATGGTTCTTAGCCACCATGTGGGTGCTAGGAATCAAACCCGGGTCCTCTGCAAGAGCAGTCAGCGCTCTTAACCGCTGAACCATCTCTCCAACCCCTAAAAGAATTTTTAAAACTCTCTTAGTCAACTAAAAGATTAAGTGCAACCCCACCTCCTGCATCCAAGGCTCATGGAACATTGAGGAAGAGGATGCAGAAAAAGAGTAGGAGCTGGAGAACAGAGCGAAACTTCGTGAAATGCTTTCTTCTGGACGTGACGTGGTTATCATACTCATGAACTTACAACAGCTGTGGTCATTTGCACAAGACCTGTAGAAGATCAAGGCAGCCAAAATTTCAGCACTGATGACATCGATTACCTCCACACCCCACTCCTTCCAGGGGAGCTACTGCTTGCAGATAGTTGCTGGGAAAAGAAAAAGAATTCCTTTTGGAGGACGCAGCCACTAGGTGTCCCATGCTCCAGTGGATGGCCCACATCTACACAGGCGGCACCACCTGGACTTAGAAGTTATTCCAAAAAAAAAAAAAAAAAAGACATAAAATTGAAAGAGGTCACATTGGGGGTGATATGGGAAGAGTTGGAGGGGGGAAATTGCAGGGGTGAAGGGTCTATGACCATATTTCATAGTATACCTGTATGAATTTCTCAAGAATAAAGAAAACATTTTGAAGATTTACTTTTCATTGTTGTATGTTTATGGACCTACTGAACAGAGTACATTTGTCTCTTTAGTAAAGAAGTCATAAGGACCAGCTAGACTTTGTTATTTCTCCAAATCAACACTGAGCAGAGGGAATAATTGCTGCATATAGTTGTGGATGTTAAGAATGGAGGGAAGAGGCCCGCTATGGTGGCGCACACCTTTAATCCCAGCACTTGGGAGGCAGAGGCAGGTAGATCTCTGATTTCAAACCAGCCTGGTCTACATAGTGAGTTCCAGGGCAGCTGGGACTACAGTGAGACTCTGTCTCAAAAAAGAGCAAAAAATAAAACAAAGCAAACTAAAAAAGAATGGTGGGAGAGGGCTGTCCATAAGTCAGGTGATGGTGCAACTGGATCATCACAACATGATGACCCACAAGCAAAAAGAAGATAGAGTGTCCGAATCTCTGAGATTTTATTTGAGCAAAATCCAGATCAGTACCTAGAATTGGTCCTTTTCTCTCATTCGTGATGCAGAATGGCAGGCACTGTGGAAAATTGTGGAGTTTCCTTCCTTTCAGTTTACATTTTATTAACTACTAGGTATCGCCACCGGTGTCTCTCTGTTCTTTATTATGTTCCTGCCCTGGGCATCCCTGACCTTTCCTAATGGTAAGGGGAGATGAGAGGTATAGAGATTGCTCTTCTTTTCACTGGAAAGGGAAAATCTCTTCATTTCCCATGGCACAGCTATAACTGACCTCCTGATAAGTCCATAGTGCCATAATGAACATCTTGTAATACCACAATAAGATGTGATTGAAGATTTAATTATTTCTTGTCTTTTTAATTAAATTTATGTTTAGCACAGAAAGAAGTGGATTTCATTGTGACATTTACATGCATGTATATCATTATTCTTTCCTTTTATTTGTTCCACATTGCTGGTCCTAGTTCACTCTCCCTATTGTTGATCCATTCCTCCCCTTCACCCCCTAAAATATGCCCCTCTCCTTTTACAACATATACGTTCCTATTCACTCTCTTGTTCTTTCTTTGGGAGCTCTTTCTCCCATTTCTTGTCTTTTGGGGGCATATTTCCATAGTTCTTCAATGTCTTAAGTTAGCACCTTGCTTATTTAAATGTCTTAGAAAATTATTTTCAAAATATGAACATTACCTCAACTTTAAAGACGGTAAGTAATATAAAACAAGGAACAAAACAGTTAACTTTTTTCTTTTCACTCTCTAGTCATTTGTATTAGCTTCCATATCTCAATTCAAATTATCAAAGAAAAGCAATGTTGTGAAAAAAAAGTATGCTTCCAAAAGTCGAGTTATCATTTCTGAGTCAAGTGACAAGAAGCAAATGACATAGCCTCTCTGATCCTTACTGGAACTTGAATAGTATAGCTATTAATAATTAAAATACTTTTCAGTATTCAGCAAGGATATCAGAATATAGCAGTGATTATACTTCAAGAAATTGAAAATGACAGCAAATGTTACAAAGTAAAATTCAGAAAAGTAACAGGTAAATTTGTTAGGATAGGGGCTGGTACAGAGCTAAACCTCATGTTCAGCTCATTCTGAAATTAGTCAGGAGAAAGTCTCTACTGCCTGAGAACTATGGACATTCACTTCCAAATGTATACTCCCTAAAATACAGCATTTTATCTCAAGTATGATTATTCTTAAATAAACATTTTAATTGGTATAATTACTGATTCAAGGAAATTGTGTCTGATACATCTCCAAGGACCAGTATTGACCATTGCAAAGTCTAGCCATGCAATCAAGCATCAGGCTAGACTTTGGTGGGCCCTGTACTTGCCATTTATTTTGACATTTTTACTTAAAGAAAGGAAGGGAAGGAAAAGACACCTTTCTGTTGTTTTTATCAACAACTTGATTAAAACAAATTTAATACAAATAATGCTTTGTGATTCATTCCATCTAATGCCTGATTTTAATGTTCATGTTAACTTGCTACATATTCATTTTATCACTGAATAACTCCCTGCATTCATGCATTCTGTCATATACATTAAGCCCGATGAGTTGTAGAGTTTTTAATCCATATTCACATTATGATGACTTTTTCGGAACACCACTGTCATACCTAAAGGGTCCTTTCTGTAGCTTTTATGTATCACAGAAGTAACTAAAACACAGATAGGCATCTGTAGAAAGTTTAGCTGAAAGAGAATTCGAAAATTAATCACAGGGAAAATACTAATAACACTTAAACTGATATAAAAGATCTTTGTTGGGGTGGAAGCCTTATCATTTTTAAAAGGATGAAAGTACACATATCTTATTACCAACTCATTCTCAGGAAGCTGAGACTCAATGTATAAGCAACAACGGTAATAAAATTTTTGAGGCCACAATTGAGCTGCTACACCCAATGTGTTGCATATTCTAGAATTACAAGTTTAACTCACTGAGTTTCTAAATTTTACCTTAAGAAGCAGACTTGTGAAGTACCCTGTAGACTTGTGTTGCTCCACATACAAAACACACTTAAGGTAGAGACGTTCTGGGATGTAAAGGCTCTTCAAGTAACTTACCTTACTGATAGATTATAAGGATTTTCTATGTGTTAAAAAGGCAGATATACTGGTAGATGCCAATGTAGCTTATCACATATCATGGAAAATGCTGCAAGCACACTGTTACTGTCTCCTGGTTACCATTTAGATACCACTGGATTTCTAGAGCTCTTGAACTTGAAAAAGGTTAGACAGCACACCACTGGAGCAGTTTGTGAGCATCAGCAGATTTCGCTTGTAATTTCATTGATCTCTATGGGCTCACTGTCTGCAAACCAGCTGTAGCACTGTGTCCCCACAGCTGCTGATCTCAGTAGCATTGATTTTTTTCTTCCCTCCTTACATTAACATAGCATTACTCCTTTAATGGGCAATAAATGACTGGATGTAAATACAATCAGGGCTGCTACAACAAAAGCAAAACGTCAGGCTCATTTTTATTTAAGGGGATTCTTTCCATTAATATTTGCCCTAAAAATTATAACACAAATTATTGACAAAAAGTAATGCAATTTTGATTTGAGTGCATTTTGTTCGTTTGTGGATATGTAGCATCTGCCAAGTGGACTTCTCTTCCAAAGGCATTAGGAAAAGAAATACCATAATGGTGCTTTTATGACTTCTGTAAATTTGCACTATTCCCTATAAAGGGAATAACTAAAACAACTAAATTCTATACATGGAAGAAAACAGAAAGGTTACACTTCACTTTACCTGTGCTGAAAATGAAAACATTTCAGATTGTGTAAGCTAGCTAACAAGTGCCTTTAAGAGACTCATTGATTTCAATCAGATTTGGAAAAATTAAATAGCCTATATAAACACCAAGCATATAACCCATATACCTCTTCTAGGATTTGTTCAAAATGGGTAACGGTGTCTTTGGAGAGTGAGTACAATTTAGAAATTATTTCTCAGAACTCTTTTCTGGAATGAATTAAAATCAGTAAATGATAACTTTTGGAGGGGATATAAACACATTTTAAGTTGATAATGCATAGATGTGTTTTCAGTTGTGAAAGATGTAGAAAGAACTTCAAAAACGGATTTTTAGTTGTACTTATCAATTTACTTTAATGAAACCAACCACTATTAAAAAAAACAAGAATTTCAACTTGAAGTAAAACAAAGTCAATAATGTATTTTACTTTTTAAATTTTTTTAAATTTTGACAGATTTTTATTTTGCCAGCAATACTTAGCCACTATGTATCCAATATAATCTCCAGTACTAAGTCCAATGCTTTCTTTTTTGTTTGTTTGTTCTGTTTACAAAGCAATTTTCTCAAATATTTTATTCTAGAACTCTGACAACCATAGTTTTGAATTCTAAGGAAATACTATAGAACCAAAAATTGCTTATAAAACATCTATTTTTAGACATTATTTAAATACCTCTATTTAGTTTCTCAATATTTTCCTTCCATTTTGAAATTCCACTGGGATTTGGTTAATATTTATTTCTCAAATAAGTACAAATAAGCATTTATTTTCAACAATATTTTGGTAGGTGTTCTGTAAATAACTTTTTCTTCTCTAACATCCACAATTGCAGGTATGTTATAGGCATATATAGAATATCTGCAACACATTCTAGCATGGCTTTTAAAATATAATGTGTTTATTTTCATGGTTACTTGCAAAATCGTTTACGCATTTGTTTCACTTCAGTATCTTTTCCCAAAATTATGCCAAGTATTAACACTTATCAGAGGTCTGACCACTGCCCTTGCCCCTCAACCTGGCCTTTGTGCTCATGCTTCATCTCTACCAGACCACAGTCCCATCTAGAAGCAAGCTACTTCCTGTCTCCTGCAAACCTACCATGTGTCAATAAATTTTAAAATCTATTCACTGCTTTTTCAAGTAAATCAAATCCTCCTACTTTTCTCTTCATCACCAGAAGAAAATCAAAGTAATGGTACCTCCACTGTCTAATCTATGCCCACAGATTTATGGGGAGAAAGGAATATTTGTCAGATGGCATTTCTTTCTTTCTAATAGTTTTTGAAAGCAAGGACAAGACAAAAATATGTAACTATATTTTTATATATAACTATTTTTAAAGAGTTTCATATTTATGGTCTACGAGTTTCAATAGAATGTCTAAACTTTCCTAATATTTCCAATAAAATACGAGTTCCACTACCCATATGAAAAACAAAGGCACTAAAACCCCATCAAACTACATCTTACAAATTACAGTTTACTTTCTCTTCAGCATACTCAACATACAAACTTATTTCCAAGAATATTCATGAAATTAACTTTCTGGATTTTTGGCTAAGAAATTTACTAATTGCCAGAAACTATTTACTGAACCATAGCTAGAAGTTGGATGTAATTAGATCACATCTTTAGTCTCAGAGAAGTTAAGTAAACAGAAGTTGCCTATAAATAAGCAACTCAATGTATTTGTTGTTGGTATTGTGGTTAAAAAAAAACTTCTTAGAACTGAGACACTTCTTGTTAATTGTGTGGCACACATGGTCTATTGTCCGCATATTGTTGATACAGAGGAGCACTACCAATCCAACAGGTCCTCCTAGATGCCTGGTGAGCTAGAGAGTGGGATGCATATATGAATGGGTTTCATGTTCCTAAAACATGTGCTATCATCATTCTGTGCATTTCCTTCATCTGTTGACTAAATTCAAAGACTCCATTGAGAATTCAAAAAAATACTGCATGGTATGTACAGCCAAGTAAAGAGAAGAGTGCTGGATAGAGAGCTCAACAAGAGGTCCTGACCCACACTGCCATGAGTGGAAAACAAATTTTTCCACGCCTCATAGATAATAAATCTATGTTTTCCATAAGTAGATTGGATTTTAGATATGCTTAAGAATTCTTAATGATGGAGTTTAGATTTACTATCCTCTGCTATTGTAAGAAAGCTCTCATAAGCATTATCTGAGAAGGTAAGGCTTTGAGTCAGATGTCATTCTTATAAGTTAGCCTATTTCCATTTCCATTCTCATGGTTGTGTTCTCAAAAAAATCTCACAGCATGACATAGCATGACTCCAGAGAATCAAATCCTAAATTTGAAACATGGATGTTCTACTATAAACATGTCATTCTTCATTGAAAAAGTTGCAGCTTTATTTAGCTTTAATTTCATGAAGTCTTAAAAAGAAGATATTTGGTGCACATCTTTAATTCCAGCACTTGAGAGGTAGAGGCAAACAGATCTCTGTGAGTTCAAGGCCAGCCTGGGTCTACATAGTGAATTCCAGGATAGCTGGAGCTAAAGGGAGATTCTGTCTCAAAAAGACTAAAAAAAAATAAAAAAAAGAAAAGTAGATAATCAAGTCTAAAATTATTAGCTACCAATTATATAACCCATATCAAGTATAAGACGAAATTTGATCAAATGAAATTTTCCTTAAAACTGTTTTAGCTAGATGTTTTCATTTCTGCTTTTTATATAAAAAGGAAAGTTACAGAAAATTGACATAAATTCTCAAATTAGTAACTTCTAGCCTTAGTAATTGACCATAGTTCTCTATGCACTCAAACTATTGATTCTTGTAATCACAGTCAACTAATATCTTTTATTAGAATGGTTCAAAAAAATGCCATGGTAGAATAGCAATTTATGAATTGCATTCTGACCTCTGAGAACCCTTCATGTTAGTTGTAATGTAATGTTAGTATGTAAGCTTTTATAATTAATTCTTTGTTTTTGATAGATTCCCATAGAGATTGTATTTAGAAAGGTAGAAAATATTGACTTTAATATATTTGTAATTTATCTATTTAAAATATAATGTCATGATATTTTACACTTACAATATTTTATTATAAAAAATTTAAATAAAAGGAAACTATACAGTTCATCCACATGCTCATCAAACTATTTCAAGAAATATTAAAAATGAATAATCACATGCCTATATTTCTCCTCACCCTAAGGATTCTTTTGAAAAGAATCACAATTTAAATAATTTCACCTAAAATAAGAATAGGCAATATCTCTAAATAAAGGAATATATACATATATGGATATATTACCATGCCTTAAAATAAAATCAAAATAATTTTGTAGATCTATTATTAACAAGCTTGGTAAATAACACAAAATGTATTGCTTGCACTTGAGATATGTCTAAACATTTTGAGTCATATCTAATCAGTTTAAACAGCTTTGATTCTATATTCAAATTATAAAGTTGCACCTATTTTCTAGGAGCCGCTAAACAGGCTCCAAAGTTCTCATTTGCTTGTTTTAAATATGATGAATCTTATATCCTAGTTACTGAACAATTTACTTCCAATTATTGTCAATGACACTCTTACTATTACAGATATCTACAGCTGGCTTGTTTATAATATCTATATTACCCACAATCCAATGGGATCAACTTACTCCACATTGCAAGATCATTCCTTCCTGTCAATGTTAAATGCTCTGGGAATAAAAGTAAAAGACAACTACTAATTGCCGGGATTGGATCGCCAATTGCATTCATAATTTCCAAAAAACCATGGCCTGGCTTTTGAACTGGATATCAAGATCCTCATCCATTTCTGGAACCCCAACTCAGTCTAGTGTATCATTTACTGCATCTGGGCTGAACTAGCCTTGTTGTTAAAAGGGGAATAACAAGATAATAATGCACACTTTTGTGTGCCACACAGAAATCTTGTGAGAATTAATACTCAGAAAAGACTTCAGAGCTTAGTGAGAAAGCACTTTAGAATATAAACACCATGCAATTATTCTTATTACTGTGAGCTAGAAAAATGCTAGCAAAAAATAGCATGATTATTGTGGCATGCATTAAGCCAAATAAGAAAGCAGGCTAGTGGGGAATCCCATTGAAGATAAAAATTGCTTTGACCAATCCTTCCTTCCCTCTAGCCACTGAAAGAAATTATTTTTATAGCCATGTTAAATAGTACCCTAACTTCCTTTCATTTTGCTTAAAATCTGTGATACAGGAATTGTAAATGAAATTTCCATCAGCTTTTACATATTAAAAAGCAAGTGCATTTTAATGCACATATTGAACATTAAATCATTTTTTGCTGCAGGTTATTGCAAGTAAATAGTAATTGTAAAATAGATTCTTTTTGATGAAACAAAATGAAAATAGACTGCTAAATGTTCACCTTGGGTTTCCTCATCATTTCATTAACAGTTCAGATAGGAAAGGTATTTTTATAACGATGGCCAGGAAAATCATACTCATCAATACATATCAATATTCATATACAGGTACACTGGCTCAGGTACCTTAGAAGAACAGAAGCATGCAAGATGCCTATGTCCCTCAAGATGCTTTGTAGGAATAGTTGCAGATAGTTGCATTTGTTGTTATATTTGTTGTATTGAATTATTCCCATTCAAACAAAAAATTCATTAAGAAATAAAACCAAATTCAGACCATGAATCAGTTTTCATCTCCAAGAGGCTTGTTTTGTCAGGAAACAGAAATCTTACAAAAAGTGGGTCAGATTGGATTCCTAGTGGAATAGCTACAAACTTCTGTGTTACTTTTGTGTCCACTGTAAACACAAACCCTCTGCATCTCCATTTCTTTTTTGTCCATTTATCAAATACGTCCTTTATGTCCAATTATTTTCTATTTCTACCTGTGGGTTGCCCCCAAACCTAAAATAAATTAAGTGCTTTCAAACGCTGTAAAACTGTAAGATTCAGACTGTTTTAAATAAGAATAATACAAAGGACAGTTCCAGCCATTGCAGACAGGGAGTTGAGAACCTTACTGATGAGCTTGCATTGCCCCCTATGGTTCCTCTCAGACAGTTCCCAGAGAAAAGTAGTAACACTGTCTCCTGGGTGCACAGTGGGCACTGAGCACTGTGCTTTTAGCTTTAACTCAGATTTGACATCATCAAATCAAACCCTCAATTTGGGAAATTCATATGCTTGATTTCCACTCATTAATGTACTAAACTAACAACATATCAGCAACAATTTAATATACATTGCTAACTTTGATACATTCTTTAATTGCAATACTGAAAATTCCTTTAAATTGCAAACCTTAATAATTATTTTAGGGTGTGGAGATCTGTAAGGGAAACATTCCATTCTTCTTATTTCCAATTTTGCTTCTTGTCAGTTGGGTACTAGGTAGCACTGACTTTAAGTTGTGGATATACCATTTTAAACTTCTGTCCTGTATAGTGGGATCCACGGAAGCACAGGCTGTAACATGAAAATACATAGGGGACTCCTCTTTTATATTAAGCTTATTGATATGGGCCTCTGAAATTATTTCATTATTAAATGTCGCAGGTCAAGCTCTCTAGAACCATAGCATAAAAAAGCAAATTGGATTCCTGAGGCATGCTGATACAAGAGCATCAGGTGAAGGAGAGAAAATAACTGAGCACAAAGATGTGCTTCAGCAAAATCCAGGCACAGCCTGATCTTCAGTGTGAGTGGAAGGTGAGACTGCAGACAAAACTGTATCATGAAAATGCTCCTTCTTCAGACAAGAGAGGCAGCATATTGTGTCTCTGCTAGCTCAGCTACCTTTTGATGAGGAGGTAGAAGGTGTCATCGCCTGGTATGTTAACTCTATCTGTGGAGAGAGGGTGAGTAAGTCCACTTCTGCTTCCAACTTGCTTCCGAGGTAACTCCATAAAATCTACCACAGAATGGATAACTGAAATAGCACATACATTTATTTTCTGACAGCTCTGAAAGCTAGAAATCCAAGAGACCAAGGGGCTGGCAGGGTTGTCTTCTTGTGATCCCTGTCACTGTCTCATGGCCATCTTTTTCTTGTGTCTTCATTTGACCTCTTCATGTGGATGTGCATATCTATGCTCTTTTTCACTTCTCATAAGGTCATTAGTCATCTTTATGGCTTCATTTAACATTTATTACCTTTAAAAATCCATATTTTAAAGCATAGTCGCATTGGAAACAGGGTTTTCATGTATGAATTTGGGGTGTGTGATGTATACAATTCAGTCTATAATATCTTGGATTCTACATTCTTCTGACACAGAACAGCAATAGACACTCATGATGAGATATTCTGGCCTACTTGATGCCCACCATCAGATGCGTCAACTCTGCCAGCACCAAATATCATTGTAGGAGATATTCAAAGATTAGCATATAATTCTCTATATTATATAAGGCATCTTTGCCCTAGAACTCCAGTATTCTTAGTTACAACCCTTATTGGGCCTTGCCAAAATCTCCAAATTTTATTGCCATAAATACTTCTAGTAGAATGTGACCTGCTGGCTATATTTACAACTACCAAGCATCAAGGTTTTCTACCAAGCTGCAGGCAACTGCAGAACCATTTCTTTCTCTGAGGATCATCCAAGTCTGGCAACTTCTGAGTCATATCATAAATACATCAGAGCAGTATTCTGAAATGCAGAGTATTTTTACTTATTTTTAATTGAGTTTTTGTGAATTTCATATAATACATCTTAATCAAATTTAGATTCCTTGCCTCTTCCCTGCCTCCCGTAGTCTCCCATCACCACCAGGATTCAGGTACTCTGTCACGTATGTTAAGTCCTAGCCAGTCCAGCCTTTGTATGAAGTTGTTCCTCCTGCAAGTTCATTCACTGGAGTCTAGTCAGCCAATCTAGAGATTTAAATAGATCCCTTAAAGAAGATCTACTCTCCCTCATCACACACTAATCATTTGCCAATAGTTCCTTGTCTAGGATGGGGGCCTGCTGCCCATTTCCCTTATTCTATGCTGAGTTTTTGTCTGATTGAGTTGGCATGGGTCTGGGAACTTGCTCATGAACTTGCAACAATGGTGACAGAAATGCAGAATATTTTGCTTGCATATCTTGAATTGAAGAAAGAAAGATAATTCTTAGCAGCAGAAACTGCAAAATGCAATCACTATTTCTTTACTTTAAAATTAATGCACTGCTATGACCTAGAATATTGAATCATATACATTCAAAAAATAATTAATGCAGCTCCTATAATATTTGTTGTATCTACACCTGAGGTTATATAACTTTGGAGAGCATGTGTTGAAAACCACTTGCCCTTCACATTACTGATGAAATGAAGGCCTTTGAATACTTGTGAATAGACACAGGTCTATTTACCCTCAGGCATCCCTATAGTTTTCATGACTTATCATCATTTAACAATATATGATACTTTGAAGGTAGCCCTTGCCCACATGAAATACAGTATGAATAAATAGATTTAACACAGCTGTGAAAATGACAATAAGTGTTTACTGTTGCCTGTCTCATGGAGACATTAACTACTTCTGATACTCTCATTGTGTGTGAAAAAGAAGTATTCTAAGCCTACCAGTCACATATCACACATTTGAACTAAAAAAAGATATTATATAACTTACATATGCTCCAATTCGGAGTGCTAGTTGGTTAAGACTGTGGTAAAATATTGTCATCTCTAATGATCTATCTGATTGGCATAGACTAAATTATCAAGTTGAAGATATAATGGGTATAGATCTTTATATCTTCTAAGGTTTTGGAAAATATCTCTGACATCTTTTATTCATCTGTAGATATAGTTACATTATTATTATTATTATTATTATTATTATTATTATTATGTTGACTGAGGATGGATTACAGAAGCAATTTCAAGAACGTTCACATTTATTATAGCTGCTATTTTTGAACTTTCAAGGAGCTCCGAGAACTTTTCAAACTACCTAATATGTCCTTTATACTCTGCCTTCCCAAACCAAAGTCGAATGCCTTGAGGATCTGCTGATAGAGTGAATTCAAGACAACAAAGGCTGGGGCCAAGAATCCATTATTTATGCTGCTCTGCTGGCAGGACTTCTATGGCAGTTCTTCCCTCCCTTGGTTCAAGTGTCAGCTTTGATACTATATTCTCCAGGCCTCAAAGTTCCTGGCTTTCTCTTTTCACTGGTATATAGTTATCAAGGAAATGGCAGTTTTATGTTAAAATAACACTACTGGTATTTGACAAAGTTGATAAAGTCTCATTCTGCTAACTATGTAATTTATAAAATATAAATGTCTATATTTATATCTATATCTATTTGTCTACTTATGTAATCGTGTAATATAGTCACCCCAATGGAAGGTTGTGATCCTTTGCCAAGTTTCTACTCTGTATGTGCATGGCACATCACATGCCCTCTGTATAGACTAGGACTTTCTACAGATACCCATGCATGTTGATAATCTTGTACAAAATATATATTAAAAAAAATAAATAAATGAAAAAAGATATGCGTGTATGTATGCATACATGTATATATCCATATGCACATACATGAAAAAATATATCTGTAAAATGACAACCTTCCCATTTGTCTCCCTCACTGCCATTAACACCACCATGGCCCATTATAATTTTTCTTGCCTGTGAGTTAACTGTCCCAGCTGGCATTTCTAGCCACTCATTAGAATAGATGTTTCCAACGTATTTTTGCTAGCTAAAAACTATGGCTATCTGACCTCTCTTATACCAGGATCTCTCAGCCCCTTTGTAGCTGTGGCAGCCAATTCTGTTATATTTCCTCCAGCTAATTTCAGCCAACAGAGAATAGTCACTATGAGCTTTGAATGATGAGGGTGTCCCTTCATCAATTGGTTGTACTCTAAATTCTTCCAAGGAGCAAACTCAGAAAGTGTTGTCTTAGAATTTATCAAGAAAACCTTTAGAAACTTAGATCATTTCTACTTCTCTTTGTAAAACATCTTCGTTATACTATATGAGATAACTTTTTCTTCAAGTTTTAACAATTAATGGTTTTGTTTTTCAAGCTTCCAAAAAGCTCCATATAGTGTATAAGAACCACTTTCAAGACATCAGTTTTATGTCACAGGCTGTAGTTGTCACAGTGACATAGTCTCTTCATTTCACTTCATGTTCCACCCCATACCTGACCCAATCCCTTCATAACAGACTCTCTGGGAATAAGTTCTATTCACTTCTGTACTTCTTGGCTACTCCTTCAGTTGTTTGATTACATAATTTCTCTTCTTTCCTGACAGAACAGGTGTTTTCCCAAATGAATTAAGCTGAGATGTGATCCTAGCTGTTTATGTGGCCATGGAGTGAAGAAGGCTTCAGATACAGGAAGGTTTATTACTAACTTTTTAGGAAACTTTCGGATTCATTTGAAACTTCTATTACATCTCCAAAGGAGGCAAAAGAGACTATTTCATTGTACATTCAAGAAATTTCAGGGAAATTTAGAGACACAGATAAAACTAGCTTAACTATTAATATATCTATTTCTTTGACTGTAAAGTCTTGGACTTTGCCATATAAGGCTTGCCAGATCAGTGCATCAGAGTTTCCCTTAAGGTCTATGAATTTCATAATTAAGTACTGTGCCTGGTTCATTTCATCAGACCATTACCTACAGGAGTTGAAGATCTCTTTATATGGTGCCAAGAAGCCCTGACTCTCAGACTTGGTCTTAAATCAATGATTGATTGCTCTGAGATTGTTATTTTATATCTTTGAAACAAGGTTGCATTCCAAAAGTATCTCAATTGCACAGTCTTTATAACTGTATTTCTAAATTCCAAAAATGATATACAGAGTAGGGTCCATTCTTCTACTACTCCACTTACTCGACCTCAGTGACAACCTATAACTACAAGTCAGAGGCATTGAAAACCCTCATCTACCACCAGGGGCACAATATTTGTACCAAATTGGGTTCAAGTTTCCCATTCGTAGAGTCTGCTTCCTAAGATTCCTTGTAGTACCATCTTAGACCAGTTTCTACTGCACTGTTGAATGTGGTCTCTTTATGAATACCCATACTTTAAAGAGTAAAGCAGGAAGAAAAAAAAGAGTAAAGCAGGATAAGGCAGGATGAAGAGGTAATTGGGAGTGTGATTTTTTTTAGATAACGTCAAGCTTTGGCTTGATCTATTTGGAGTTCAGAGAGTCTGAAACATCAATCTCATCTTGGAGTTGCCCTGCTGAATCGGGAAAATTAGATTCCCTTCTCCCGTTATCAAGCAGACATTATCTATGTCCCATTGATGAGAGGCAAAGGAGTCTTGCAGCCTACCAATGGGCAGGCAAAGAGCAGGCAGAAGTGGAATCAGGAGGTGAGTGAGTGGGAGCTCTGCTGTAGCCACAGTGAACAGCAACAGCAACAGCAGCAGAGCAGTGGGCTATATAAAGAGGAGACTCACACACAAGTGTTCACATAAAGGTCTCTGAAAGTTTAAGTTTGCACTAGATAATGTGAGAAATGCATGTGATGACAGTCATCAGAGGAATAGCTGCTCATAGCATATGCCGCTCTCCTTGAAGACTTGTAGGAATCATGCACTGAGCAGCTGCCTCAACCCTGCTTCCTTGGGCCACTAAATCTCTGTATAAACATAGGTGGGAACTTACAAGATAACCTGTTCAGAAAGTCAGTCTAGAAATAGTTATAACACTTGCATCATTCTGAATGACTTTTAAGGAAAACCATCTTTTAAAGGCAATCAATTAAATCTATAGTATCTAAAAATACCGCTAAACATCATAAAACTGCCCACAAGATAATTTATTATTGACTTTATTCTTTATATTTTATTTTTACTTATAAAGTTTAAAGAAATATTATTTCCAATTCAGTACTACTTTAAAATCTATATATTTTCATTTCTATTATACCCTTCCTAACACTAACCAAGAGTCTGGCATTCCTTAGGCATAACCAAAATGGCAACCCCCATGTCACCAACATCTACTAAACCAAGCCACTCCCAGCCACAGTTATTTAACATCTTTATCTTCCTTCTCTTGGTGAAAGCCTAAAGGACCAACATTACATTTCAATAATTACTTGAGTCACTATATTCCCTAAAAATATCACTTACAAAATGGAAAAATAGAAACACAAACTGGAAAAGAAATTAGTATTCTTAAGATGCAGATGGCATCAATGATCAAGAAACATTTTCTTTCTGGAAGTTGTGAAGGATATTTAAATAAAGGGATGGTTGGTGTTTATGAGCTTGTTATTTAGCATTGGCAAAGGAGAAAATCTCAGTTGAGTGGCTAAGTTTCCCCAACAGAAATAAGAAAATCTTGAGGTCCCCACAGTAGGACATGAAGCTAAGAAAGCTCCTAGACAAGTCTGTCTCCCAGAAGGCCCGATTTTTGTTTATCTTTGACTTCATCTGGTACATGGTTTGCACCAAGTGGTTTGTATTTACTATGGTGTTCTTCAACAAGAGAAGTTAGATGAGTGAAATGAGATGAGGTTTTTGAAATCCTCATTGAAATTTTTACCACCTCAATAAAATCAAACACACACACACACACACACACACACACACACACACACGCACGCAAGCACGTGCATGCACACACATACACTCATTAGATACATCATTCACTCTGTCCCTCATGTTCCTTTTTACTGTCAGCTGCAGCATTAGGAATATTTGTGGACATGCCTAAGTTCCCAACAGCAAGGATTAGAGATTGTTCTAGGCTGTGTTTCATGAAGAATAAGAAAAAGGCACCAGGAATCCTGTTGGAGGCCAAGGGCAGCAAGGTCTCCCTTTTCCCTCAACATTTTCATGAGCCATTGTCTCCCAAGACTACAAAGTGAATGCTGGCCATTGGATCCTCACACTCCCTGGTGGTAAATCTCACTTCCCAGTCTGCCACATGAACTCTCTGTGTAATATTCATTTATTAGCCAGGTGTGGTGGTGCACGCCTTTAATCCTAGCACTCTGGAGGTAGAGGCAGGCAGATCTTTGTGAGTTCAAGGCCAGCCTGGTCTACAGAGTGAGTGTCTCAAAAAGACCAAAAAAAAATTCATTTATCACAGCAGTCTAGAGTCTACCCTAAACAACAGAGCAATATCCATAAAGGAAAATAGAAACTATTTGAAGTTCAGCAGTAAGTAGCTATTCAAATATGAAATGCTGAAAATTTACTAAATTAGTTACTCTAAATTGGCTAAGGTAGAAAAATGTATGTACAAGGAGATATTTGAGGGAAAAATAAGTAGAGAAAGACTATAGCACAGATACATTTTTATTCCAAATTTATAAGTATGTTAGAATGAGATATAAAATGTAACATGCACATATTATATAATTCAGAAATGAAATTTTATCTGAAATAACATATACAAAGTCATTATAGTCATATATAGGTGGTAAGATTATAAGACAATATTTTTTATAGTTTTCTATTGTATAAATATTTACTTTATAATTGTAGAAAAATCAATATAAATGTCTCCATTCCTAACAGCAGCTTACCATATGGAGATGAAAAAAAAATGTTGATGTTCCATGGCTAGGCATGTGGACTCTGCCTTCAATATGTGTTCCTTTTCTGTTATGACAACAGAATACATAGAACTTGAAATCCAGTGAAAATAAATTATGGCCATTAGTCAAGAGAAATTTTGCTTCACCTTTAACATAATGTCTTCCCTATCAGACTACATAGTGGCATAGTTTTGGCAGAAGCACATACCAGGAGAACATTGGTGTGATGGCCTCTACTTGTTTTATGTGACTTAAAGCAATTTACATCTATGAATCTTGGTTACTTATTTACATAGCATAAACTTCAGAATTCTATTTCTGGTAATGGGGGATTAAATAATACCCACTCACACTCTTCCTCCAGACACTAGAAAAATAAGATAAATATTCAAATGCTTGACTGCATCAGAGAGCTCTGCAGGCCAAGCTCTGGGGGAAGCTGAAACCTAGACAAGTAGTCTTGGCAACTGAGCCTGCTTTTTCCCTAGGGACATATGCAGTTCCTGAAAAGTTGGCTCAAAGTCTCAGGAGATGAATAGCTCTTTTGATAAGAGTCAGAGTGAATCACAAGTCGTTCTTTCCATCAGGGACTGAGGCCCAGATTTGGCTATCTTGATCACTGAGTTTAGTTTAAGGTGATGCCAGGCTGTTAGTTTTACTGGCTGGCTGACAGAAGCAAAGGCAAATGGTCCCTAGAGAAGGACACCTTTATCATCTTCTTCAGATAACTTTGAATTTTTCATATGAGATAATTCTTTTAGAAATTTTTATAGTGCAATTTTTCCATGATTGAAAATAAATTCATTCCACCTTCCTTCCTGAAGGATGCTTTTTCCTAGAGTAGAAGTTCAGGTTGTTACTTGTTTTCCTCTAGCATCATGAACAAATATTTCCATTGTTTTCTCGTTCCCACTGATTATATATAACCTATGCACAAATTCCCATGAATTCTAACCTTGAATTTATCCAATAGTAACAGTAGTCAAAAGTAAATGAACTAGATTTCTAGCCCATGTCACTTATTTCTCCATTCACTCAACTATTAGTATAATGTGATGTAGCTTCTGTCTCTAACTCCTGAAATTGTTCTCTTTAGGGACATCATTGTTCCCCCACCTTTCATAAATCACATCATTGTTTTAGTAATATTTTAGTCTCCAAAACTTATGTTGAAGCCCTGAATCCAAATGAACTGCAGACACATCATTTTATTATGTTTGGCTTTATAAAGTGACAATACTTTGCAGATAGTGATTTTTTTTAATAAATCTAAGGTTTATTGCAACTTTGCATCAATAAATTTATCAACACAATTTTCCAGCATGTACCCTCTTCACACCTCTGCATCACATTTTGGTAACTCTTGCAATATTATAAATTTTTTCTATTATATTTTTTGGCTGGCCAAACCTATAATGGTCATTAATAAGAACATTCATTCAAATGGAAAGCCGTCATGAGAAATGTCTGTCAAAGTCTGAGGTAATCCAAAATATGTGCAAGTTGTCTCTTCTGACTCCAAATAATTGTGATTTTTGCTTTGTCCAGAATTTATTTATTTCAGTTTATTCTAATTTTTGAGAATTCACACATGAGCATTTTCTTGGCATTGTTTCCACCCCTCCCAGTCCTTCAACAACCCTCGAATGTCCCCGACTTCCTCTCAATGTCCTGTCCTCCTCTTTATTATTCTTACATACACATATATTCATTTATAAAACTACATATATACATATATAATGCAGCATTCTGTGGTGCTCATATGAACCTGTGTTTAGGGCATTCCTTTCATTGTATCCCATATGACTTGATATATAGTCAGACACAGTAAATTATTTCAATTTTCTTAGCTTGATAATGATTTTCTTGGTGTCCCATTACATGCGATTTTAGAAAAATTTCATGAGCTGATGAAAAGAATGTATGTTCTGTGCTGTTTGTACGGAATTATTTATACATCTTCATTAGGTCCATTTGATATGGAAGAATACATTTAACTCTTATTTTTGTTTAATTTTTGTTGGTATGACCTCTCTGTTGGTGAGAGATGTGTATTATATACACACACTATTATTGTGTTGAGGTTAAGCTGTGACTTTGCATAAAATAGAAGCTGTTTTATGAAACTGGGTGCACTTGCGATTGGTGTTTATAAGTTTAGAATTGTAATGCCATGCATGGTGGTGCACACCTTTAATCCCAGCACTGAGGAGGTAGAAGTAGTCAGATCTCTGTGAGATAGAGGGCAGCCTAGTGTACATTCTGAGTTCCAGGCAGAACTGTAATGAACTCTTGTTATACTGCGCCCTTCCTCCGTATGAAGTAATTCTATTTCTTCCAACTAGTTTCTTTTTTCCAACTAGTTTTTGTTTGATATTAATTACTCTGGTATTAAAGCAAAAATGCCTACCTCTTCCCTGGTTTGTTTCTTTGCTAGTTTGGTTTTTGTTTAGTTTGGAAGAACTATTTTTTATACTATCACTTTTAGGTTGCCTCTCAATTAATGAGCAGGTGCATTTCTTGGACAGAAAAAAAGAGGCAGATCCTAGTTTTTATTCCAATCAGCTAGTCTGTGTCTTTTTTATTGAACATTTCAATCATCTTTAATCACCTTCATACCCCCCTTCCTTATTAGCACCCGTCCACAACCCCCTCCACTGGAATTCATACACTCTATAGTTTGGGCCAAGCCCCATTGTGTCAAGTTAGCATCGCCAGATGTTCATCAGTACAAGTTCATTCACTGAGGTCTAGTCAGCCCATCCAGAGTCCCATCCTTTAAGATCAGCTCTTCCTTGCTAGCAGTAATCAGCTGCCAATAGTTCTTCTGGTGATATTGAGTTATTCTGATAAAATTCGGCCCATTTCAACAGTTCTATGCTGTGTTTTGTCTGTTTCCCTTTGCATGGGTTTTGTGCATGAGGAGGGATCTTCAGAAAGGACTCCTATATTAAGCTTCACTAACATAGGGCTCAGGGACCATTGAAGAAGACTGGGTAAAAAGAGTGCAAGATCCAGGGAAGAGGTCCATGACCATGTGGAAATAGAATCAAACATGCTCCAGGGACTTGGTTCCTATGAATCTGTGTCTTTGATTATATTAGAAGTGTGGTGGCACTCGCCTTTAATCCTAGCACTTGGGAGGCAGAGGCAGGTGGATCTTTATGAGTTCAAAGCCAGCCTGGTCTACAGAGCAAGTTCCAGGATAGCTGGGGCTACAGGGAGACCCTGTCTCAAAAAGACCAAAAAAGAAAAAAAAGAAACATATGTGATGATTATATAAGCATTTGTTGGACCAATATGAAGGAGAGGGAAAAACAACAACAAAAATACTGGGTTAAAGAAATGAATGAGATGGTTGAACTCTGTCCAAAACAACAAGCCTCTGCAGGGAAAAACTTTGGAAAGGCCGAGAGAAAGATGCAAGGCTTATAAGGCAGAAGGTATGAACAGGGGTGGGATGGGGGTAGGGAGAGGGGAATGTGTCTAAATTGGACTGAAATATAATGAATGAAAGACACAATTCATCAATAAAAGCATTAAAAAAGAAAACAAGACTATATTTAAAATCACTAGTTAAATGTATATGTTAATTCATGTCATTTTCTATATTTCACAATGTACCATGTTTTCTTATTTCCCATTTGCTTACCAATTATTCTGGCATAGTTTGTTCCTGAAGCCTCATGGATGTATGCACCTTTCTCTTATGTACAAAGAATTCCCACAAGTAACTTCTGACTTGGCTTAGTGATCATGAATTCCTTTAGTCTGTTTCTATCATGGAAAGGTTTTCTGGGTAAAGTGGTCCAGGTTGGCATTAGTTGTTTTTCAGACTCTAAAAATATCATTTCAAGCCCTCTGGCTTCTAAAGTTTCTGCTGAGAAATTTGCTGTTATTCTAATGGGCCTAAAGATATATTTTAACAAATGAATGGTATTAACACACCCTCTAAGCAAAAGAATCTTAGAAGACACAAATTAATAAAATCAGAAAGGAAAAGGGAAAGAAACTATGGAGGTAAAGGGAAAGAAGGAACCTGAGAGAGAAGAATAGTAGGAGACAGGTATTATCAAGGGAGAAATGGAGAAGAGAGATAAAAAATGCCTAGCTAGTATATATAAAAAAAAAACCCAGAAGGAATCATATTAGTCTAAAAACCTAATGACAAATTACACATACCAAATCTCTTCATGAGCCCAAGTGTGTTAGGTAAAAGTTATATAACAAGAAACTGTACCAGACAGGGGCTCCCTTCCCTTGAGCTGTTGGCCAGAGTAGTCCAAAAGACACCCCAAATTACACAGGCTATTGCCACAGCCCTTGATTGACTCTCAAAACTTGAAGATAAGACCCTATTCCTGAAGTCAGGACTTACTTCAGAGACCAGATTTAGAGCAATGGAGCTGGAACCAACATGAGAGCCACCTCCCCCAAAGGCTAGTTCTCATAACTTTGAAGCATAATATACAGTATAAGGGAGAACATTAATTGATGGTTCCATATCAGCTATAAGACCAAATAATACCAACAGTGACCAGCACAGCATATAACATTGGTGCAGTAGTGGCACTTTTATCTTTGGGGCAATCAGTGGTTACCTAATTGAACTTAAAGCCCACTCGGTGGGAAGAAACTCATGTGTAGTACTGTAAACACAGCCAAATACACATGGATAGAGAGGTCATAGATTATAAAGAAAACCCCAAGGCTGTCACATCCCTAGACTAATGTAATTTCTTACTAAGTGAAAAAATATGTATCTTTATACTTACAGTTAAGTATTCCAGCTACCATCCATCAACAAAGCTTCTTTTGCAACAGATGAAGGCTATTACAGTGTACCCCAACTGGTCACATACAGATATTGTCTTTGAATTCCTCATGCCTAAATGGCACATGGGACCTCTATACCTAAGGTTCACACAACATAGAACTAGAGGTAAGGAAGACACAGTGAATCTCTTAACTCTCACTAATGAAGCTCCCTCGTGCAACAGATGGACAGGAACACAAAATAACACAAATGGCCAAAGTGTAGACATTAGGAATCTGCAAAGTATGGGTCCTTGGACAAGACTCTTATATTAAGCTTCACTCACCTAGGGCTCAGGGACCATTGCAGAGAAGGGGACAAAAGATTGTAAGAGCCAGGGAGGAGGTGCATGGCCATATGGAAATAGAATCATGCAAGCTCCTGGGACCCTGTCCATATGCTCCTACACTGGTGGTGTCAGCATGCACAAGACCCTTGCAAACTTAAGGAGAGAAAATCCAGCACAAAATTATGGAAATGGGCAGCAGGTCCCAATATTACCAAAAGAACTATTAGCAGATGATCACTGCTGAGAGAGGAAGAGCTGTTCTTTTTAAAGCAAGGGACTCTGGATGGGCTGAGTAGACCTGAATGGATGAAATTGCACTGAAGAATGTCTAGGGACACTAACTTGACAACATGGCCCTAGGCACAAATGACAGAGTATATGTATTCCAGTGGGGGTGTGGAAAGGTGCCGGTGGGGAAGAGAGTATAAAAGGGGGGGGGGGATTAAGACTGATTGAGATGTTTTATATGAAATATGCGATTCAATAAAAAATATAAAAAAATTAAAAAGACAAGGAATGCAAAGAATATATTTCAGGGGCTGAAGAGATGTCCTTGTTATTAAGTAAGCATGCTATTCTTCCAGACAGCTGTAGTTCAAATCCCAGAATCCAACACTCAGGTTGCTCATATCACCTGTAATTCTAATTCCCTGGGATGTTACAACCTCTTCTGGCCTCCCATGGCACCTCCACACATGTATACATACATATACATACATGCAAAGATAAATAATAAAATACTCCTTTAAAATATGGAACATATCTCAACATAACAAAAGTTGTATATGAAAAAACACAGCCAACATCATACTAAATATGGGCAAAACCCTTTGCATCTCTCGTGAAACAAACAAGATAATGATGTTGCTTTCTGCACTTTTATACAATACAGTGCTTGAAGACTTAAGAGATAGAAATGGGAAAAAAGAAAGAGATTCAAACAGAAAAGTAAGAAGTCAAAGTATCTTTGTTTATATATAACATGATTCTATACATAAAAGACTCAGGACTCAAAAAAAATCCTCTTAGATCTCACAAACTTTCAATAATATGGCAAGATTTTTACATTAACATACAAAGATCAATAGTCTTCTGATATTTCAATGACAACTATCATGACTCAGAAATCAGGGAAAACACCTCATTTACAGTTGCCTCAGTAAAATAAAATAACTTGAAATAAACCTAAACAGTAATAGAAAGACTACCACAATACAAACTTTGAAACACTGAAAAGGAGTTAACAAAGGCATTAGAAGATGGAAGACCTCCCATGCTCAACGAAGAATTAATAGTGTGAAAATTGCTAGCTTACTACAGAGTCCATGTAATCCCCATCAAAATTACAATGCCCATTTTCACATAAAATAGAAATAAAAATCAAGTTTCAAGATGTTCCCCAGGGTTCTAAAAGCAATAAACAACAGTTTGGGGAGGAGACTCTGACCAGCTGAGTTTCTAGGAGGAGAACATCCAACCTGCTGAGCTACCTGCGAGTCCTACAGAGAACTCTGGGTTTACAGTTTTCATGAATCTTACCCAAGAACTAGCCTCTGTGTTACCCAACTCCTGTAAATAACCCCTCACCTGCACTCTTGTAAGTAACCCCAATAAGCTCATTGGTTCACTCAACTGGACTGAGGTGAAATGTGGCCTTGGGATAAAAGAAGTCAGGTCTCACACAATAGCATACAAGTTCCTTTGGACTGGGCCCAACCGAACTCTCCATCCCTATTCCTCCAGGTTCTGATCACAAACAAAAAATACATAGAAGAAAAAAAGATGACTTACTCATCTCTTGGCCTTGTGTAGCCTTCCCAACACATCTGGACAGAATAAGCTTTCTCCTGCCCTGTGTTACATAACTTTCACCTCTTACACACACATCTGTCACAGTTATCGGATGTGATCTAATCAGACTGCTTTAAGAGTAAAAACACATGTAAGTTTGATTGTATTTTCCATCCTTACTATTAGACATGACCACAGATGTGACATAGTTTTATCAATGAAACTACAAGTAATAAATCGAAGGTACTCAAGTATAACTCAGATCTTCAATGTCTTTAAACATTGTATAAAACAACATTTCAACTTCTCAGGCAAGCATTTAAGATATTTTCTTCTGCACAAGATAAATATGTTCCCCTTTTCATATTTTTGTTTCCACTTTTTATACATTAAGTCTTGGTACAGATTAACTCCTAGAAGCTAGAAATGTTTATATTTGATTCTGTTTTCTTAGTAGAATGAATACTTTAAAATATTTTAATTTCATTGTTTATTTGCATTTTTATGTTTTTATTTAACTTACACATAGTACTTCATACAGAACATCTTAGTCATTTTTATACCCCTTCCACGCTGACACATTCCCAGAGCACCCCACCCCCAACACACACACACTGGATATCATATATTTTGTCATTGATGTAAAAACCTATGAAGTCAAGTTAGTGTACCCAAATGCCCATGAGTACAAGTCCATCCACTGAGGTCTAGTTGACCTATCTAGAGTCCCTTCCTTTAAGAAGATCAGCCATGGGGGCCAGAGGGAGGTTTCAGTGCTTAAGAACACTGGCTGCTTGCAAAGGACCCAGGTTCTATTCCCTTACACCAACACAGCAGCTAACAGCCATCTGTAACTTCAGTATAAGGGGAACCCAATACCCTCTTCTGACCTCTGTGGACATTCCATGCCATGGGTGCACTTATATGCATGCAGGCAATGCACTCATACACATACAATAAAAATAATTTAAAAAGTACTTCTTAAAAAGAAGATCATCTCTTTATCACCCAACAGTGATTAGCTGCCAACAGTTCTTTTGCTATGTTTGGGGCCTTCTTCCCATTTCTACAGGAAGGTTAAATAAAGAGGAAGCAAGAACTCAAGAAAGAGGGGACACCATAGGAGCCAGGCATTATCAAAGGTAAATTGAAGAAAACTGGGGTACTTAACTGAGGAGAGAGTAGGCAGGGTTAGATAGAGAGAAAGAGGAGAGATGGGAACCCTTAAAAGACTCAGAATGAGCTTACCACCTGACCCAGTCATACCACTCCTGGGTATATACCCCAAAGACTCATCCTACTGCAAAGATACATGCACATCCATGTTTACTGCAGCTCTTCACAATAGCAAAGAGCTGGAACCAACCCAAATGCCCCTCAACTGACAAGTGAATAACAAAAATCTGGTACATCTACACAATGGAGTACTATTCAGCAGTAAAGATGGCATTATGAACTTTGCAGGTAAATGGAGGTAGCTCAAAGCCATTATGCTATGTAACACAGTCCCAGAAAGATAAATGGAGAATGGTTTCCTTCATTTGAGGATGCTACCACCAAATCCCCCAGATGAAAGGCAAGATGGGTGACATTATGGTTTCATTTCTGTTTATCTGAAAGCAACTATGTTGTTATAATGTGAATCTCTCAACAGGCTCTAGAATCTACCCACCAATTATTTTCAGACTCTGTAATTACTGTATATGGGTAGAGAGTATGTATCCATATTTTAGAGTAATATAAAATTAATGAAGGAAAATGTGAATTCCTAAATATAAAAAAACAAGACTGAGAGAAAGATGCAGGACAATTATGGCAGAGTGCATGATCTGGGATGGGGTGGGGTGGGGGAAGGAGAATATGCCTGAACTGAATTGAGAAATGATGTGTGAAATAAACAAAACATCAATAAAAAAACTTAAAAAATAAATAAGAGTTACCTGGTATGAAAAACCAACCAAAGGAAAACATATTAGTTCAAAAACTTACTGAAAAATTACACATATAAATTTCTACATGTATCCATGTATACACAAGTATAATATCTCTACATGTGTCCATGTGTATAGCTGAAGGCTACATAACAAGAAATGGTGCCAGACAGGAGAGTCCTTTAAAGCAAACATCCACATCTGATTTCATCTTTGAAGATTCAATGCCTACCATTGTTTTTATAGCAGACAGTCTAAAAGCATTATGACATCAACTTTCGGGGCATTTGTTGACTATATCAGCTGTCCTATTTTGCTACCATGTCTTCATAGAAAGCTTTATGCATATACTTACGTGTTTGTATGCTTATAAATGAAATGGTTATTAATACAGTTATTTTGGTTACAATGAATTCAGAAAATTTCTAAATTTAAAAAATTTAAAATAAATATGGATTTTTAAAAATAAGAATGGATTTTCTCCATGTTTTCCTAGGTAGCAATGGGTCTGCTTTAGTAGTATGTTGAGGTCTTTCTTGGGAATCACTAAAATAGATATTATTATTAGATATTATATAAAAAGAATTAAAAACATGTGTTGTATACCTTTAATTACATATTATTTTTGAAAACTGAGCTGTCAGCATGGTTTGTTTACTTATATAATGAAAGTTTAACTAATTTTAAGTAGAAAAAAATCTCTGGTCATCTGGCAATTTATTCACCACATGTGGAACATTGTGATGTGTGGGGCCTGATAAATCCATTATGGCTGAGTTGTAAGGGAGCTGGCTTTTTTAAATTTTATCTATTTATTTATTTATTCCATTTTTATTATTACCATTATTAAACTTTTTCCATAGGTAATATATCATTTCTCAATCAAGTCTAGAGTCACTTCCACTTCCATGCCCCCTATCCTACCCAAGTCCCTGCACTCCACCATACATGTCCTGCATCTCTCTCCGAGTCTCTCCAGAGTTCTTTTTTCAGTTCTTCTGTTGTTCTCTCCAACTTGTATTGCTACATTATATATATATATATATATTTATTTATTTATAGTTATATATATATAGTTATATATATATATACATACATACATACATACACATATCACTTGAATTGGAGGATTTTTTTTTCTTCCTTAAAAGATGTCATGTTTTCCTTAAGGAAGTGCTCAAAGGCTCCTCCTTGGCAACCCCAACCATCAATCCTGCACTTTCCCTTCCATGGTCCCCTAAAATGAAGTCCAGTAAGCACGCATCCTGTCTTGATCCCCCTGCACTGGCCTCCATGATACATCCCAGGTAGTCCGACGAAGGCAGTCTACACTCTGACAAGGCTGACATCCCCTTAGCTGTTTAGTCCACAAGCTGGGTATATCAGTGGTCCCCATCTGGCATTGAAGGTTTGGAGGATTCTTGTAGAGATATGAGTCCTCAGTCCATATTAGGAGGTTAAAAAGTTGTGTCTCATGCCTTTGAGGAATACCAAAAGCTGTGGCAGCCACAGAGTAGATACACTTGCCAGTAAAAATTAGGGATAGGCCAAACAACAGTACTCTCTATTCTTTTTGTTTTTTTTACTAAGATATCAAGTTTTATGTCTGCAGTACAATTTCTCTGGTCTTACTGATTATTTGTATCTGGTTGTACTTTCCTTTTGGATGCTTAAGGCCACACAGTTAGCCCAGATTAACCAAGGCTTTTGTTTTCTCAAGGTCAGTTGAGGATCTGGTCCTCAAGGGTCTCTCAGAGGTTTTTTTTTTTTTTTTGGGGGGGGGTAGAAGGATGGGAGCCCCTTGCTTCTTTCAGCTTTTCATTCACCAGTTCCATCCACTCCAGGACAAAAGCAAGTCTTGCTAGACCAGGCTTCCTTTTCTGAAGCATGACTGGACACTGGCTGAAGTCCCATCAGTGGTTCTTCAAGACCTCCCTGAACAGGAAGACTGGTGACCCACGTCTGTAAGACATTTCAAGAGATGCCCCATGCATAATCCCCTAAGACTTGGTTGACCTCTGAGGGCAAGGATCAAAGTTATCCCTTAGGTCCCTCGGCCAAATTGGCATGGAAGTTAAGTATGGTCGTTAAGCACCCAGAAAGGCTAAATTGCACCAGCCTATTACACCTATATTAAGACTGTATCTTTGGGAAACAAATTGTATCTTTTAGAGTATTATGGGATTAAAAGGGAGCTGGCTTCTTACCCCGATAACCTAGAAGTTCGGAAGGAGATGGGAGCCACCCCTACTTGCCATTTGGACATCAGGGACTGTACCCCCCACCTCCTGGAAATGTAGCTTGAAGTATAGCATTCCTAACCTTATCTCTCCTGAGACACACACACCTTAGACTCAGAAGCAAATGGTGCATCTACCATAAAAGCCTAATCTCAGCAGGCAAATGGTTAGGGTTAGGGTTAGGGTTAGAGTTAGGACTTTCCTCTATCCCACCCCTATCATTGCCCCACCCTCAGCCCTGCCTCCTTGCAGCCCAGTCAGTAGTGCTAAAGCAGAGTGCTGCTGCCACACAAAGGGTTGTGGGGCTGGTGGTCCAGGGGGCAGGAACCCCAAGGGAGAGAAGAAGTCAACAATGTTGCCTTGTCTCCATAATCATTCTAAGAACAATTCTGTGAAGTAGTAGTCATTACACTTACTCCAGTATTCATGAATATCTTTTTTATACATATTTTTTATCAAAATTTTCAAAGTACATTTTCAGAAAGCTTAAAATGTTGGTCATGGCATACATACACTGAACTTATTAAAATCCAAGCTTTGAATCTGCATTTGTCTGTCAATCTTGTACTTTTGTATTGTCATAATTATATTTTGTAAAGTGTTCACATTTAGAAGCCAAACATCTTTAAGTGATCAGCTATCAGATGATACATATGTTCATTATCAAATGCTACAAATGTGCTGTTTGCTGGGACATGTGAAGGAGGCTATTCTCATGTTAGAAATGAGATATATGAGAAATCATTTGGCACTGATCCAATAGCAAAACATATTTTTAATGACTAATCTTTTTCTTCTCTTTTAAAATCCTAGGCTAAACTGCTCTGGACACTGCTTCACCAAGAAAGTGCTTGGAGGCATGGATATCAGAGAAGGCAAGGAAACCTGTTCTCCAGAAGAGACCTGTCCCCAAGCTCTGACCTCAGAGCCCAGATAACTCAGGGAGACATGTCCCCCAGGCTCTGATCTGAGTCCAGAGAAGTCAAGGAGAGTTTCCTCCAGAGCCTATCAAGCCAGGCTCTGACCTCAAGAGCCCAGAGAACTCAAGGAGACCTGACCTTCAGGCACTGACCTCCAAGACTATAGGAACATTCAGATGTTCCTGCCTTTCAAAGTTTGTATGATCCACTCACTCTTATATCATCTACTTTGTTATCAGTAAAATAAAGCACATGCAGATTCATTCTTTTGGGGAAAACAATGAAGGTGTGTGGCAGGTGAATGGTTACACTGCATGCAGAGTAAATATGAAGAGACAGATGAGTGCTGATGCTCAGCTCTTTCTTCCTTTTATTTAGTATGAGAGACTTGCTAAGGGTATGGTACCACCCACATTCAGGGGGTATATTCCCACCTGAATTAATATCCTCTAAAATCTTCTTCACAAAGAAGATGTTCATTTCTGTGGTGATTCCAAATCTGATCAGTCTGATGATAGAAAATAGCCATTGCATGTATTTATATTTTAATATTTCACATTTATTCATTTAATTTTGCGTGTGCATATACACGCATTGTCTTATTGAGCAAATGGAAATCAAAATACAACTCGAGGGAGTTGGCTCTCTCTTTCCTCCATGTGGGTCTTGGATATTGAACTCAAGTAGTTGGGGTTAGCCACAACCACCTTCATCCACTGAGCCATTTCAGTGAACCAATACTTACCTTCTTGAAAATTATATTGCTTTAACTTTTCTCATCAGTGTTTTTTTTTTTAGTTTTAAGACATGTTGTGTAGCTTTTGCCTTCTTAATCTAAAGAGAAGAGTCATTTCCTTCTCACGTATCACACCTACTCCTAAGCCATTTGCTCTAGACTATGAAAAATAATTATCATTTTCATGGTAAAACACAGTTTTAACAAAATCTATTCAAGATATTATAATCTTTTCCATCAGAACATAATGTCTAAAAAAAATAACACTATACCCAATTTTCCTTTAATCTTTTTTTTTTTTTTTTTTTTGTCTTTTCGAGACAGGGTCTCCCTGTAGCCCCAGCTGTCCTGGAACTCACTCTGTAGACCAGGCTGGCTTTGAACTCACAAAGATCTGCCTGCCTCTGCCTCCCAAGTGCTAGGATTAAAGGCGTGCACCACTATGCCCTTAGAAATCTACTACTGGGGCTGGAGAGATGGCCTAGCGGTTAAGAGTGCCGAC
The DNA here is from genome assembly GCA_009823505.1 of Rhizomys pruinosus. Taxonomy (NCBI): domain Eukaryota; kingdom Metazoa; phylum Chordata; class Mammalia; order Rodentia; family Spalacidae; genus Rhizomys; species Rhizomys pruinosus. The sequence goes on along the minus strand of VZQC01011281.1, from coordinate 580,307 downwards.
GCTCTTGCAGAGGACCCAGGCTCAATCCCCTGCACCCACATGGCAGCTGAGAACCATCTGTAACTCCAATTCCAGGAGAACTCCAGTTCCAGGGGAATCCGACACCCTCTTCTGACCTCCGTGGCATTGCACGATATGGGTGCACAGACCTGCATGCAGACAGTACATTCATACACATACAAAATAAATAAATAAATAAAATAAAACTATACATTAAAAAAAGAAATCTACTACTTAGCACAAATTTAGGCATAAGTTTACGTTAAATTTTATATAAAATCTTTACAACTACATGATTGTATTAGTTACTTTTCTCATCTGAACAAATATCTGACAAGCACTTTAAGGGAGAAAAGGTCTGTTTAATGCAAAGTGTTAAGAAATGTTCCAACAAGGCAGGGAAAGTATGGTGTAAAGACCACCAGGCAGCTGGTCATGTTGTGTTCTCAGACAGAAGACAAGATCACTTCTGGATACCACCTGCTTTCTCCTTTTTAGTAAGTCCAGAACCCCACATCATAGGATGATGCTGCATGTATTCAGGGTGGTCCTTCCTTCCTTAGTTGAACCTCCCTAGAAACACATCTGCCACATCTGTAGGTATATCTCCTGGGTGACTCTAAATGCTGTAAGGTTGACAATCAAGAGTAACCATCACAAGTATAGCAACTTGACATCCCAAAACATCACTTTCAAGTCATGATATTCTGCCTTTGTCTTCAGAGGCTCATGACCAGGTCACTATATACAATGCTTTTAGCTCATCAGGGTTCCTAAAGTCCTAACAGTTATAGCATTATTCAAAATCTCAAAGCCACTTCTGAAACTCAAAGCATTGTTGTATTAGTGAATGCTTTCAGAATCAAAGCTAAGTTATATAATTATAGTATGCATTGCAGCATAATAAATATTCCCATTCCAAATGGGAAGAATGGAGGCATAGTAAGTGTTGCTAAAATTACCTCTGGGAGATACATGCATACCCAGCTCCCCCTCCAAGAGTCTGGAAGACAAAGTGAGGAAGACTCTCCAAACCACAGTTTGGAAGATGCTAGGAAATTTGATTGTGCTTGCTTACAGAGCAAATGGATGAAGGGTTTACTTATAGTGATGTGGGAGTTTACTTACAGAGTCCTGGCATGGACCTGATGATCCCAACCTCCTGGTGCTCTCTGTTATATACTCTTAGCCCCTCCCCCTTATAAAGCTACAACTGACTGGCTGGTTGGGGGGGGGGAACCTGGCACCTCCTTTTCCCTCAGAAGGCATTTGATGTCCAAGCTACAGTAAGTAAAGGTATGATTCAGCCAGAGTAAGGTCCAAAAGGAACAGGGCAACCCTCAAGCCCTGCAGCTCCACGTCTGGCATCTGGAGCTCCTGATAGAATCCCCTTGGCCCCAACCCTCTTAAGTGGCCCTGACTCTCCAGAACCACTGCCTATAATATTACATTTGACCTCTATTTAAGACCACTCCTGCCTCACAAATTATCATCTTCCATGGTCTTAAGGATTTGCCATCAGGGCATTTTCCTATTTTTCCTAGTAAAGAGCTCAGGTTTCTCTCTGATAGCAATAACCTCTACCAATCTTTGCATTCACCTTGTCTGAATCTTTAAACTCAATAATTCTCCTTTACTTGTCAAATTGTACAATATTCTTCCTATAATGTTAATTTTATTATGTCGTGTGTGTGCATGTTTGTGTGTGTACATTTGTGTGTGCATGTGTCCCTGTGATGTATGAGGTCAAAGGATGTGTGGAGGTCAAAGGACAACTTCATTGAGTAGAATCTCTCCTTCCATCTTTACATGGGTTCCCAAGACTAAATTTAGACAACAAAAAATACATCTATTCACTGAGTCATCACTCTAGCCCCCAAATGTCATTATTTTCATATTTTTCTGTTCTGTCCATATAAAACTGACTAAGAAATTTATCATTAGCCATGTCACAGCCTAGATGTTATGCTGTCTTGAATTTTCTTCTACCCACTTAGTCCATTACTTTGGAATTCAGTGTCACTCAAATTTTCAGGAAATGGGTAGAATGAAACTTGATTCATTGGCAAAGAGTAGAATGAAAGCCTTTAATTGCTGTCTAATAGAGTTCTATTCCCCTCTGAAGTAAGACCTCTATTTTTACATTTCTTTCAGCATTCTGGTTTTTCCAGTGTCCAATAGAACTTCCCATTAATGCCTCTTTACAACATTCTATTGCTCCTCTATATCAGAGCTCCAAACACATTCCTCCTGAAAACAGTTCCAGGAACCTGCCTGCAAATCACATGTTCTTGTTTGTTAGAGCAACAGCCTAACTTCTTGGTTGCCATTGTTTTTATAGTTACTTTTTTTTGCTGCTGGGATGAAATATGTAAATTTAAGCATCTCTCCCTGGGACAGGAACTGCCTTTGGCTTATTAATTAGCACTCACTCCCTCCATACAAGATCACAAACTATATTAGAGAGCTATAGTCATAAAAAGCATGGTATTGGCACAAAAACAGACATGTGAATCAATGGAACAAAATGTAAGGTCCAACCATGAGTACATGCAGTTTCAGCCACCTGATACAAAGATGCCAGGAACACACACAGGAGGAAAGACAGCATCTTCAACAAATGATGCTTAAAACATGAATCTCCACATGTACAAGAATGAAATTGGACCCATATTTATCACCCTTGTACAAAAAATAAACTCCAATGTACCAAAGATCTCAAAGTGAATCCCAATGTGATAAAACTATTGGAAGAAAACAGATGCAGGTTCATGAAAGGACTGCCCAAATCTGACTTTACTTGTTTTCTCAGGAATTTGGGTGAACAGTTGACAAATCGGACCTCATTAAATTAAAAAGCTTCTGTACAACAAGGAAACCACCAATAAGGAAGAGGACACCCACAGAATGGAAGAAAATTTTTAACATCTATATATCAAATAGGACATTAATTTGCAGAATATATAGAGAATTAGAAAAACAAAGATTCAGAAAAATGCAGTACCTAATTTAAAAAAATGGGCTACCTAGCCTCCATTAAAATGGTTCTCTCTCATTTAGGCTACAGATTTGAACAGAGTATTCTTAAAAGAAGAAATAAAAATTACACTATGGAATGGCTTTAAAAGTGTTCAACACCCTCAGCAACAAGGGAAATACAAATTAAAACTATTTTTATCTTACACCATCTGGAATGACTAAGATCAAAAAACAAACAAACAAAAAAACGAATGCTGGTGATGATGTGGGGAAAAGGACACCCCTTCACAGCTAGTGCAAAGAGCTCATAATTTGATGGTACAGTCCATCATGGAAGGGAAGGGGAGGCCACAAGGGCATGAGGCACCTGGTCACATGTATCTGCAGTCAGAAAACAGAGAAAGAGGAATGCAGGGGCTTCACTCCCATTTTCCTTTTTATTCAATAGTCCAGGGCTCACACATGTAGACTGATGCTATATAGATTCCAGATAAGCCTTTCTAGAAATGGCATCACAGACATCCCCAGAGGTGTGCTTTCTAGGTGATTCTAAATCCCCACAATTTGACTATCAGGAATAAACATCATCATGATATGCAAATGTCTGATAGAAACTTCTCAAGAAATATATTCTGAAAAATTCATTATTAGGAAAAATTTGTCAAACAGTTGACATCAGAATTCTTCATGTTTCTAACAAGAATACTGTGGGGCTGGAGAGATGGCTCAGTGGTTAAGAGCACTGACTGCTCTTGCAGAGGACCTTGGTTCAATTCCCAGCACCCACATGGTGGCTAAGAACTATCTTTAACTCCAATTCCAGAGGATTCTGACCCCCTCTTCTTACCTCTACAGCATTGCATGATACGGGTGCACCTACTTACATGCAGACAGTACACTCATACACATAAAATAATAAATAAAAATTTTAAAAAAGAATACTGTGGTTGTCCAGAGTTTATTTTACACTAATAAAGTTGTTTTCTTTCACTCAGAATGGCAGGAGTGGAAGAACCTGATATTAAAAAAGTAATTTTATAATTTTCTGGGTACATTAGCTTCTGGTTTATAAAACATCGACACTAGTACATATATATAATACTCTCCAAGCATAAAGTCTTCTGGTTTTCTGGAATTTTCTGTAATATATTTTGACAAATAAAGTTAAATGAAATACGTTTCAACTCTTTTAAATAAATTTTAATTAAATTTGTTAAAACTTCTGTGTTCTTATAAAATTAGGGTATCTCCTAATACCTCATCTTCTAAAATATTAATATTGCATTGAGAATTTCATACAATGTATTTTGAGCATATTCAGAACCCTCTACCTTCTCTATCCACACCTTACTATCCCCCAAGTTCATGCCTTCTGTTATTGCTGGTCTTATTTTAAAGGCCTATCCACTCTAGTCTATGTTTCCTAAATGCTCTTGGGTGTGAGTTTCTCCCATGGAGTCTGGTCAACTTACCAGGCATCACATCAATAAGGAAAACAAATTCTCCCTTGCCCAGCTGCTATTAATTGCCAATAGATCTTCTGCTAGGACTGGAGCTTTCTGACCACCTCCCCCATCAAGGCTGGGCCCCTCTCTGTCTTGGGTTGACACAGGGCATGCTCTTATACATGCTTTTGGTTCACATGTGCAACTGCACTGTTCATGGTGGGAAGACTGGAAGCATCAGAGGTGGTGATAAATACAAGGAAACTGCTGATTGTGGACCACACAGTAATTCCACATTTTCTCTACTGTACTTTCTTTTTTGATGATGATGTTGATCTGGAATTCAAAGAATTCAGTTACTTACATTTTGCATGATTTTTTTTAATATTTAGCTTTTCTTAATTACCACCTGCTGGAGACTGTTGCCTCTTCATATTTATTCTTCTTTCTTATAGAAAGGAGAGCCTCCAAGCAATAAAGCTCAATATTGACACCAGAATAAACCCATCTACAAGAATACATGGAAACTAAACAACATATTCCTGAACAATGAATGGGTCAAGGAAGAAATAAAGAAAAAAAAACAAAATCATTCCTGGAACTAAACAAAAAGGAAAATGCAGCCTATGGGAAACTTTAAAAGCAGTCCTAAGAGGGACGTTTATAGCCCTGGGTGACAACATTAAAAAAAAAAAAAAAAGAAAAGAAAAGCAGAAAGTGGACAAAAAAAGAACTAACACTGCAGCTAAAAACACTTGAAAGACAACAACAAATGAACCCAAAACACAACAGACAGGAAGAAATCACAAAAATTAGAGCAAAAATCAATGAAATAGAAACAAGGAAAGCAATACAAAGAAACAATGAATCTAAAAGCTGGTTCTTTGAAAGGATAAACAAGATATATAGACCCCTAGCCCAGTTAACCAAAAGAAAGAGCAACTCCAAATCAATAGTATTTGTGATGAAAAGGGAAACATCACAACAGAAAAAAAGATCCAGACAATTATAAGGGAAGAGTTCAAAAACATAAACTCTACTAAATTTGAAAACCTAAGAGAAATGGGTGAATATTTGAAATCCTGGAATTCACCAATCCTAACCAAGAAGAGATTGACAGCTTAAACAGACCCAGAATATATGAGGAAGGTGAAAATATAAAAGTAAACCTCCCAACTAAAAAAAATCCCAGGCCTAGATGGTTTCATGGCAGAATTCCATAAAACATTTAAAGAGGACTTACAACCATTATTACTAAAACTATTCAGAAGGATACAAGCAGAGGGAAACCTTCCAAATTCCTTCTATGAAGCCAGCATCACTCTAATACCAAAATCAGGCAAAGATACAACCAAAAAAGAAAACTATAGACCCATCTCATTAATGAACATAGATGCAAAAATTCTCAACGAAATACTTGCAAACCGCATACAGATCCACATCAAAAAGATCATCCATCATAACCAAGTTGGATTCATACCAGAGATTCAGGAATGGTTCAACATATATAAATCAATAAATATCAGAAAACACATAAATGGACTGAAAGACAAATACCACAGGATCATCTCAATTGATGCAGAAAAAGCCTTCGACAAAATTCAGCATCCCTTCATGCTTAAAGTCCTAGAGGGAATTGGACTGGAGGGATCTTTCCTCAATGTAATCAAAGCCATATACAGGAAACCCACAGCCAATATCGTCCTAAATGGGGAAACGACAGAAACATTCCCTTTAAAGGTAGGAACTCAGCAAGGCTGCCCCCTGTCACTGCTCCTCTTCAATATAGTGCTTGAAACACTTGCTAGGAGAATAAGACAAGGAAAGGAAATTAAAGGAGTACTAATTGGAAAAGAAAAAGGCAAACTATCCTTCTTTGCAGATGATATGATAGTTTACCTAAGGAATGCTAAAAAAAATCTTCCAGAAAACTCCTAGGAATGATTAAGAGTTTCAGTAAAGTGGCAGGATACAAAATTAACTTACAAAAATCAGTAGATTTTCTCTACATCAACAACAAGCAACTGGAGAAGGAATACAAGAAGACCTTCCCACTCACAATAGCCACAAAAAAATAAAATACCTAGGAATAAACTTAACGAACAACACCAAAGATCTCTACAACAAAAAGTATAAACCCCTGAAGAAGGAGATTGAAGAAGACATCAGAAGTTGGAAAGACATCCCATGCTCATGGATTGGAAAAATGAATATAGTAAAAATGTCCATTCTACCCAAATTGATATGCAGATTCAATGCAATCCCAATTAAAATCCCCAAGAGTTTCTTCACAGACTTGGAAAAAAAATCCTTAAATTCATATGGAAAGACGAAAGACCCGAATAGCCAAAGTGACCCTGAGTGAAAAGTGCAATACAAGGGGATCATGATACCAGACTTCAAACTATATTACAGGGCTATAGTCATAAAAAGAGCCTGGTACTGACACAAAAACAGACCCATAGACCAATGCTACCAAATGGAAGATCCAAGCTTGAGCACATACAATTTCAGCCACCTCATATTTGACAAAGGGGCCAAAAAGACGCAATGGAGGAAAGAGCATCTTCAGCAAATTGTGATGGCAAAACTGGATTGCCATTTGTAGAAGAATAAAATTAAACCCCTACCTCCCACCCTGTACAAAAATTAACTCCAAATGGATCAAAGACCTCAACATGAAGCCTGAAATTCTGAAGGTGATAGAAGAAAATGTTGGCAGCAACCTACAAGACATAGGTGTAGGAAAAGACTTTCTAAATCAAAAAGTAGCTGCACAAGAAATAAGGTCAACAATTAACAAGTGAGATCTCACTCAAAAGCTTCTGTATTGCAAAAGAAACAATCAATGAAGTGAAGAGAAAACTCATAGAGTGGGAGGAAATCTTCACCAGTGATACATCTGACAGAGCATTAACATCCAGAATATATAAACTACTCAAAAAATAAAGACATAAGAAAACAAATGACCACTCAAGAGATGGAGTAAAGAGCTGAACAGAGACTTCACAAGTAAGGAAATAAAGATGGCTGAGAAACATCTTAAAAAGTGTTCACTATCATTAATAATGGAGGAAATGCAAGTTAAAACCACTTTAAGATATCATCTCACTCCAATAAGACTTGTTAAGATAATGAAAAACAAAAGACACCCATGTTAATGTCAGGTCTTTGGCAGCAGAGTCTTATCGCCTCTCCTCCTGCAGGTATCCCAACTTAGGGGCAAGGAGCCCTTACCTTTTGTGGGGCCTTGGATCCCCTGGCCAACATCCCCCTGGTAGAACAATCCATTGCTGATGTCAGAGCTCCTGCATTAATATACTTTGCCTAAGTGCATAGCCCAAGGACTTTAGTATTATATTTGGTTCTGAACAGAGTATAATCCTTTTCACAGTTCTTATGTCTATTAGTCAATTAAAGAAGGCATTTTTACCGGTTTTATAAGAGATTACCTCTATAATAGTTGTCTCCAATTTACAGTTGGAGAACGACGTCATCATCGTCATATTTCTCCTTGTTCTATGGGGCGGGGAAGGCAAGAAAGTCATATCAAAACCTTTGTTGCACCTAGAAGGTATAAGTTTCATTAGGACTCATTATAAATAGTTGTTACATGTAGGATCCACAGACGTTAACATGGGAGGGATGTATTGAGACCGCACATGCAAGTGTACAGATGGCCTCTGGAATGCCAGAGAGTGTTACCAAAGGCCACTAAACCAATAAAGCAAATACGGGTCTCCCTGAGTCAAGCAAGACTCCACCGTCAGCACCAGCTACACCTCACCTGCCTGGAAATACTGTGCAGCAGAGGCAGCCATGTGCCTGTACATCTCAAATCTAATTGGCTATTGGCTCTCTCCTTGGAGGAATAACCCATGGCTGATGCCACAAGCCTACATCCTCTACAGGTTAGGAGATGTTATAAGCCACAGTAAGACCCTGTCATATTTATCAGGGGGTAAAAATGTAATTCATGGATTAACATATCATCCAAACATATGTGTCTATGCCAAAGTAACCTACCATAACTATTAGTGCTGCTTAAATACCTATATATCTAATTGCTTGTGCTTCATTAGTAGGATCGAAAGGTAACTCCTGAACAAACTGTCAGCCCATGAAAGGAAACAGCCAAAATTGACCAGAATCCAAGTCAACAGCTCCAGAGAGAGAGGACAGTTTTACTTCTCATCCACCTGTGCCCCTTTTCTAAGCCTAGGGAACAATCTGCGGAAGAGGGGGCGTGGTAGAATGTAAAGGCTGTGATTGGGGTGAACGGTGAAATTACAGCGATGTAGTCTGGACACTCATTTGATCAACTTGATTGAATAAACAACCTGTCACCCCCACTGAATGGTGGGACTGTGGGGGTTTGGGCACAACAGTCTGTAGATTGGTTTTGCACGAAGGATGCTTATACTCATGGATTATCACTTATAGCTAAAAAATGAAAAAAAAAAACCTGAAAGATGCAGGACAGTTATGGCAGAATACATGATCTGGGATGGGGTGGGGGTGGGGGGGAAGGGAAAGGGAAATATGCCTGATCTGAATTGGAAAATGATGTACGAAATGCACAAACCATCAATAAAAATTAAATAAAAAAAAAGAAAAGAAAAACAAAAGACACCAAATACTGGAGAGGATGTGAGGAAAGGGGAACACTCATCCACTTCTGATGGGAATGTATGGAAAGCAGTGTGGAGAACCCTTAAAAGACTCAAAAATGAGTCTACCATCTGACCCAGTCATACCACTAGTGGGTATATACCCACAAGACTCATCCTACCGCAAAGATCTATGCACATTCATGTTTTTTGCACCTCTCTTCACAATAGTAAAGAACTGGAACCAACCCAAATCCTCCTCAACCAAGAGTGCATAACAAAAATGTGGTACAACTACACAATGCAGTTCTATGCAGCAATAAAGAAAACTGGCATGAACTTTGCAGGTAAATGGATGGACCTAGATATTATGCTAAGTGAAGTAACACAGTCCCAGAAAAACAAATGGTGAATGATTTCTCATGATGGATGCTAGCATCAAATACCTAGTAGTGATTTCCCAGGATGGATGCTAGCAACGAATACCTAGTAGTAAGGCAAACTGAACAATATTTTCTTTTACCTGAAAGTGACCATTATAATGTGAATACCTTAATGGGATCTAGAATTAACCTACCATTTATCTTCATACATTGTAATTGTGGTATATGGGGGGAAGGTATGTATGCATACTTTAGAGTAATATAAAATTAAAGGGGAAAAATGTGAATTCTAAAAATGGTTTCCCTCATTTGTGGATACTAACACCAAATCCCCTGTTAAAAAGCAAGCTGAACAACATTATTATATTAATTTTTATCTAAAAGCAAATGTGCTGTCATAATATGACTCTCTTAACAGGCTCTAGAATTGACCTACCACTTTTTTTCAGACTCTGTAATTACTATATGTGGGTGGAAGGTATGTATTCATATCTTAGAGTAATATAAAATTAAAAGGGAAAATATGAATGATTAAACATACTTTGGAATTAACGTGCAATTTATTCTTGGAGGTCATAATTTTGATACATATGTGACAGTTATATAGGCATATGTTGGAGCAATACAAAGGGGAGGTAACAACAGACTGGGTCAAAGAACTGACTGATACAGTTAAACTCTGCACTAAACAACAAGCCTCTGGAGTGAAAAACTTTGGAAAGACTGAAAGAAAGATGCAAGACATGTATGTCAGAAGGCATGAACTGGGTGGGGTGGGGGAAGGAGAGGGGAATGTATCTAAATTGGACTGAAAAAATAATGTATGTAATATACACATCATCAATAAAAAAGTATTGATTGACATAGGAACTGATTTTAAGTCAGAATGACTTATACAAAAATACATGTTACCTAATTATAAACAGTTTTTGTAAGTTTGTAACCAAGAAACAATAAAGAAATGATCAGTTATATCATGTACATTCTAAAAGTCCCTCATTAAACAAATTCTTATTTGTTATGAAAAATTCCATGTATCTTAGCATGCTTTGTATTATAGAGTTTATTAATAATACACAGTACCATCCTTAAATATATTATTGTCTAATTAAGAGGACACATAAGTTATCAAATGTTAAAAATTAGTAATTCACTGGTTTACTCATTCAAAAGGTAGTATGCAAACATTGTTTTGGGAATACTGAGTAAAATTCATCTAACTCCTTCTAGTAGATGAAAAAGATCTTTACTTTGGACAGAATGTTTAAGTAAATTTTGTATTATGAGAAAAATTGACAAACATAAGACTGTTAGGAAGCTACAAGCAAGCAGAATTTATGAGAACAACCATAACTGTTTGCACACCTCTGGGATTTGTTCTGGTCTATGTTGGCCTATGGATTATGTGTATAGGATGATCACCATAATATTAGATCCAAGTCAATAAAGAAAGACAATGAAGAGCTTAATGACATATCAGGCTGAAGCTTTTACCTAGAGTTGGTTGCATGCCCATAACTAATGAGTATGTAAGAGAGCAACTGATAATACTCCATTTACAATGGCTAAGTGAATGCCAAGGAGTGTGTGCAAAAAAGTGGAAAGGCCTCACAAAACCAGATTGACACACTGTTGGTAGAGGGGTAGTTGGTACAAAAAAATAATCAACATCCTTGTAGAAGAGTCTAATAACTTAGTAACTGAGAGGAATATTAAAATGTGACAAGGATTTTACGGCCTCAATTTTTCCAGTTAGGCAAGTCAGCCCACATTCACTGCTCAAGCTTTCTTTGAAATAAATTTGGTATTCTAATCAGAAGAATAGTTCTGCAACATAGCTTAGGTCTATTATTATAAATACGTTTTAGAAAGAACATCTAATTGTAAAATGAAAGCCTTTCTTTGCAATTTTGTAAAGTACCTTGCTTCTGGACAAATGGAATCACTTCCATATTTGTGCACACGACTCTAGAATGGTTTCATCTGAGAGCAGCTATAATATGACCTGGCTTGGCCTTCCATCAGTGAATGCCTAAGAAACATCTGGGCCTAAGTGGCCTTCTCTCTAGCTCATTTCTCCCCTTAACTCTTGTCTCCCTGATGCTGTCAGTAAAATATGCTTGGAAAATGAAATAGCCTATAGCTTGCCTCAGTTAGCACTAAGGTTAGCATGTAATTTTTAAAGAACTTCAATAAACAGGGACATGCCACCAACATATATATGCAGTCCATACATAATACCAGGAATACTTACCTCCTATTTGTTATAGAAAAAGTGTATCACTCCTTGCCTAAGCTGTAATCGTTCTACTCTTTTTCTCATTGCTTCTCGCTGTCTCTTTTCTGTCTGCTATGTTGGTGCTAAACTGTCTCTCCAGTTTGCTCCAGTTTCTAATTCCTGGCTCTGTAATGACTGTCCACTCGTCAGCTCCTCTCATCTTTTGTATATTGTTTGTCTTCCTCATTATTTCCCTGAGTTTTTTTTTACTTCTTTCGTATTTTATTATCATATTTTATTATCAATAAAAAGTGCTGCTTGTGAGGTGACTAATAACAAAGGGGCTGACAGTAATCTTGAGGTATTGATCAGAATCCAAAAATAATAGACATAAACTATTTTCCTGTTATGTCCCTCCATCTTACGTCTTCAGCTACCTTTCCTGACCTGGTTTCCTTAATTTCATTCCTATTTTTTTATTTGTGTAATCTTTATTGTTTGATTGTTTTTTGTCCTATGAGACGGGGTCTTACTACATAGTCCTGGCTGGCCTGGAACTTCCTTGTAGACCAGGCTAGCTTCATATTCATAGAGATTTGCCTGCCTCTGGCTCCCAAGTGCTGGTAAGACATGAACAACCATTCCTGGATGACTTTTGTGACCTGAGTTTCCTTCATTCCACTCACTTGCCACTGATTATCTTACCTCTAAATAACTGAAGCAATCCTCGTTTTATTCCCCAAGGGAATTTTTTCCCTAAACTGTCACATATAGTCACATACATCTTTTGGAGTTCTCTAAATCATGTTTATTTTTATTATTTTTTATTTATTTTTTTCTGTATTTCAGACATAACTTCTCAATCAGTCTTAATTGCATTTATACCCCCTTCTCTCTTGGCACCCCGGCCATACACAAGTCCTCCTGGAGTTCACACGAATCACATTTATTTTTAAAGGATGAGTTGAAACTATAGAAAAGTGAATTGGACATCTTCCACCATGGGTGTGTAGCTCATTCAGACAGTAGGCTTGGTATTTTCCAAGGATCGCCATAAGAAGGAGCTGTCAATCAGGGTTGCCTGCTTCTCACCTTATTATGTATATTAAAATGATGAAACACAGTTAACCTTTTACTCAAAAACAATGGACCAGCTATAGCAGCATCTAGTTTCTCTTACGAGGAGTTAAATATGGACATATCAAAGATCCCAATTTCTCTCCGACATTATCACCTCGCCAAATCATCTTCACATTTAAAGTATTTCCTCTTAAAATCTTTGGTGGTATCAACATCCAATTTTTTCAAACTTATTAGTACTCAAAAATGTTATGTTCTTTATTTAGGCCTTTTCTCTATCACAGCCTTACTACAAACAGAGAAGTGCAGTCTTAAACAGCCCAACCTAACAATCATTGTAAAAAGTTTGTGACGAACTGCTTTAACATAACTTCGTAAGCAGAGAGGAGTCCTCTCTCAGTGTATAGACTACAGAATATAGCCTAAGCTATGCAAGAACAAAACTTCAAGCCTGAATTTTAACCACATGTCTGTGCAGTGATATTGTTTACACACAGTAAATTTAATGTCTTGGGTTTCTGATACCTCTCATGGAGTAAATCAAACCCTAAGGATGTAACCAAATTAAAAGGATTAGTGTTCATTAACAAGCTGACAGTAATATTTCATCAGAGTTCTCTCAGTCCCTCCCTGCAATATCAATAGATAAAAGCAGTCAGTGCATAAAGTGTCTGTCTGCTGCATTAAAACTTGACAAAAATAATATTTCTTAACATTGCCAAAGAACCATCTATTTCTGAAGATCATACCAGTTCCCATCGCCTGGGCCAGTAAGGGTCATTAAACACCAATGGCTCTCTGAGTCCTTCTTCAGGCTCAACGACATTGTAGACTCCACTCAGGATCTCATTTTCCTCCACACAAGGTCTGCAGGGCAAAGAAGGCAAATGAACTATGAAAAACATAATCACTGCTTTTACTGTTGCTTTTTGTCATAAAAATTCCATTTATTTAAATTCCATTAAAAAGCACATTTGGCTGCCAAGAGCATAAATACACACTTTTATTATACTTAGCATTTTTCATTTAAAAAAAATTCTGACATTCATTTAGATAAAAATAGTAAAATATTTTCAAACTACCTGTTTTAGCTAACCACCTTCTGCGTGTATTTTGCATACAATAAATGCTGGGATAGCAAGTAATTTGGATTTGAAATACAATTCCAAAGCTTTGTGCATATTCCCATTAGAAATTATCAGCTTACACTGATCATTATCTTCATTTTGTCACATGACTGCCACTTATAGTGTTTCCCAACATACATCTCTTAGGAGAATGATTTAAATTACTTGAGCTATAGTGAAAAACATTTTTTAAAAATCTTATTTTTCTAATTGCACCGATATATCTAATAAGTCATCAACTGAGCAAGTGACAGTGCTAAAAATCTTGGAAGGATGCTTAACACAATATTCTCCTAAAGATGAAACGGTAACTCAGACATTCACATATGCCTGTTCATTTGGGAGGTTTAGCAAAATATTGGACAAAAAAAGTAATGATATTGATAATATGTCTATCTTAGAATTACTCATAAACTTGGTCAAATGACAAATGAGATTAATCTTATATTAGAGTAATTACTATGTATAAGTCTATGTTATTTATTATCTAAAATGATAAATTTGTTTAAAATGGGAATTATAACTAATTTTTGTATAAACACAGATCTGTGCATTTGAAATTAGGAGATTTACTATATAGTTTCATTTTAGAATATCTAAGTTCTATAACCTAGTAGCAGTGTTTATGTGAGAAGATAGATCCAAGAATACAGTCTGTAGCATCAGTTCCAAAACTGAAAATCAGAAAATTAATGATCATAAATATTAAATTGTTTTAAAATCATATTATCTGTTACTTATCAATGTGTGTTTGGGTATCCTTCTCAAGCATTAGTTGGCAGAGCGGTATGAATTTATTTGGGGCTCCTTTGATCTGTTCCATTGGGCAATATGTCTGCTTTTGTACCAGTGCCAAGATGCTTCTGTCTCTATGGAACTGTAACACAATATGAGGTCTGGAACTGTAAAGCTTCAAGCATTTGTTTTTTCAGCTAAATTTCATTGGGAAATATTTGGAGTCTCTTGTGTTTCCATGTGAATTTTATGATTACTTTTCCTGGTTTGGTGAAGAATGCCATTGGGATTTAATGGAGATTACACTGAATACGTAAATAACTATTGGTAATATAGTCATTTTAAAAAACATTAATTCTGTCAACCCATGCACAGAAGGTCCTTCCAATCTCCATTCTTTTTAAATTTCTTTCTTCACTGTCTTAAAGTTTTCATTGTAGAAGACTTCTGCCTCCGTGATTAGATGATTCCTAAGGTGTTTTTGTTTCTTTTTATGTACTGAGAAGGGGATTTTGCTCTAATTTCCTTTTAAGCAAATTCATTATTAGTTGTGGTGATGGGAATGATAAATGTTCCTCACAGCTCAAATATTTGAACACTTGGTCCTCTGTTGGTGGCCCTGGTTGGGACCCCATGGAAATTTTAGGAGGTGCAGTAAGCATATCACTGAGGGTGGACTGAAATTCAAAGCCTCAGCCATTTTCCGTGCCCTACTCTGTGTTGGGGATTGAAGATGTGACCCCTGAGCTTTCAGCTCCTGCCTCTATCATTCTTTTTAGGTGTCTTACAATTTTCATTGTACAAATCTTTCACTTCCTTGTTAAGGTTTATTCCAAGATCTTTTTAGACTACTGTGAATGAGATCATTTCCTTGATTCTTTCTTGGTATGATTGTCATTAAATGCTGGCATAGATGTAGGAAAAGTAGAACACTTATTGACTGCTGGTGGGAGTGGAATCTGTGCAGCCACTATGGATACCAGTGAGGACATTGCTCAAAAAGCTAGAAATAGATTGACTGTGTGATCTAATTATACCACTTCTAGGCATGTACCAAAAGGATTCTGTATCCTACTACAAAGACACTTGCTCATTCATGTTCATTGATGCTCTATTCACAGTAGGGAGGAAATGGAAACAGCTGAGTTCCCCCACCAAGTAATGAATGAACAATAAAAATGTGGCACACAGACACAACAGAATTTTATTCAGCTGTGGAAAGAAATGAATTCATGATCTTTTGAGTAAATGGATGGAACCACAAAGAAAAACTGTTCTCCCTCAAATGTGATGCTAGCTTTGAACCTTCAAATACGTGTGTTTAAACAGAGTGCACATAAAAGTCAGAAAACTAGTAAGGGCTGGTGAGTAGGGATACTGAGAAGATGGCTCTTAGGTGACTTCCGGTACTTGACAGCAAGACTCTAAGTGAAGTAACACAGTCCCAGAAAACCAAATGACATGTGGTGTGCCTCATTTGTGGATCCTAGCATCAAGTCCCTATTTGTAAGGCAAGGGGGATAATTCTTTTTCTCTTTCATCAACTTGCATTGTAATATAGGATTGTAAAGTAATTGTGTTTCTTTACCTGGATACAAATCTATATTCAAAATGTGAAACCCTAAACATGTTTTGGAACCAACTTATGGCTTATTTTCAGACATCATAATTTTGGTATATGTGTGGTGATACAAATTGGAAAGAACAACAGCAAAAAAGACTGGGTCAAAGAACGGACTGAGACAGTAAACTTCTGCCCAAATCAGCAAACTTCTGCATCAAAAATTTTTAAAAAGACTGAGAAAAAGATGCAGCATGTATGGCAGAATGCATGAACTCTGGCAGGGTTGGGGACAAGAAAAAGGTATAAATTTGATTGGGAAGTGTTGTATGACATGTACAAAACTTCAATAAAAATAAATAAAGAAACCACAAATTTGAGTCATAGAATATGAAGTAATCTCATCCATTCTTGCTAGTCTTCATAGCGCTAAAAGAGTCTATGCACATTACTGTAGGAGAAAAATAATTCTCAGTCTTCTCCAAATGTGAGCACTGCGAGCTCTGAAAATGTTTATTGCTATTACAATATTGGCACAAATAATTGTATGAGTAATTAATCATTTCTGATTAGATTTAAGGCCAACTTCACAAGACGGAAGTTTTAACTGTACCATCAACTAAGTCATAGGTCCCAGGGGAGAACAGAGCATTATTTTGATAAATGGACATGATATTAAACTGCTCCCACTGGGGCTGGAGAGATGGCCTAGCGGTTAGGAGCGCCGACGCTCTTGCAGAGGACCCGGGTTCGATCTCCAGCACCCAAATGGCGGTCGAGAGCCGTCTGAAACTCCAATTCCAGGAGAACTCCAGTTCCAGGGGAATCCGACACCCTCTTCTGACCTCCGCGGCATTGCACGACACGGCTGCACAAACTTGCATGCAGACAGTACATTCATACACATACAGAAATAAATAAAATTAATAAAAAATTTTTTAAACTGCTCCCTATGTCTGTATCATTATATCCATATATTAGTGTATATCTCTCAACCCTCATCAGAGAAGCTTATTTTTTTTCAGTATATAGCAATTAACACTGAGACTCACAATTGGTGCCCATGTAGAGAATAATAGACTGTGGAGTGAGGCATCTTTATCAACCTTCTAACAAGGCTCAGAGACCATTGTCCAAGACATGGAGGAACCATTGTAAAAGCCAGAGGTATTGGATGTCTATGGTGAAGTACTCTTTGCTGAGCATGATGGGGCAGTTGCATACATGAACTCGTAGTAGCTGTGACTACATGCTTAAGACTTGCACAAGATTTAGATAGCCAAATTCCCAGCATGAATAGAGGAGCGGCTGATGAAGTTTTACCTCTAGCTGAGGAGTTAACAACTGGTGACTGTTAGAGGAAGAATTAGTTTTCAGTAGTGATAGGCCCCTGAGAGGCTATCCATGTTCTAGTACAAGGTCCTACACCCATCTACATACAGGCATCACAAAGTGGACAGGAGACTCACTGAGGTGAAAAAAAAAAAAAGCACATGGGAGTGGAGAGATGGCTCAGTGTTCATCAGTGCTTGCTGAACTTTCAGCTGGGTGCTATTCCTACCCCTGCCCCCTACCCCCGTGTCAGGTGGCTCACGACTGCCTGTAACTCCAACTCCAATGGATCCAATTGGCTTCCGTGGGCACATATACATGCATATGACAGATACACACATAAATTAATAGAGGCGCACATATTTTTTTTAATTTTTTTAAATTTATTCTTGTATGTGTATGAATGTACTGTCTGCATGCAGGTCTGTGCACCCATGTGGTGCAATGCTGCGGAGGTCAGAAGAGGGCATCGGATTCCTCTGGAACTGGAGTTAAAGACTCTCAGCCGCCATGTGGATGCTGGGGATCGAACCCAAGTCCTCTGAAAGAGCAGTCGGTGCTCTTAACCGCTAGGCCATCTCTCCATATTTTTTAAAGCAGATGAAGGACAGAGGGGAAATACGGGAGGAGGAACTGGAGGAGAGGGAATGGAGGGAGGGGTGTTGACCAAATCACAGTGAATGCAGGTGTGAAAGTCTCAAATAAATACAAAGATTCAGATCTGTTCTCAGTGTGTTGTGAATAAAGCTTTTACTACTCCAAGGACCTCATTCTTATCAAGTATCACAGAGAGAACATTTGAAACTTACATAATAAGAACTGTACTTAGTAAGAGGGAATCTTTATCAAAGATTATTTATTTTTAAAATAATGAGACAAAGACTATAAACATATAATAAACAAAAACACAAAACAATAAAGTAATAAAAGTTAATAAAATAGAAATTGTCAAATGTTAAAGAATAAAAAGAATTAATGTTTAAAAAAATATGTTTATAATGATTGTGTGCCTCATTTATGTGTTCATATGGGTCTGAACATGTATGGAGGAATAGTTAAGCACTATAAAAATGGGACCAAGCCCAAGAATATTTCCTTTATGATATTTTGAATTATCTCATTGTATTTTTGCCCAGTATAAATATATATATATATATATATATATATATATAAAATCTTTCATGCTTAAAAATAGTCTTAAGACAAAAAAAAATAGTCTTAAGACAAAATAATAGCAAAGTATTCCAGATATTCAGTGTAATTTGTGAGTCTGTATATTTGAATAAAATAAATACTGTATTATAAAACATTTATATTTGACAGGGTATCAGCAAGGTAAATTTGGCTCAACATCACAAATTTTAATCTGTGTCTATACAAAATTCTTCACTCTTCTTGATATTCAGAATATCAGACATCTTGAGACAACAGTAAAGTAAGTCTTTCTCACAATTTTTTCTTATAATTTAACATTATAGTGTTTGATGTCTGAAAATTCCTTGGATTTGCTTTATTTACAATAAATAAGTTCTCTCAGACTATTAGATTTATATTTATATATTTCATTCAGATACTGATTTGACTACCAAAAGGAACTAATTTTTTTTTTAATTTTCAACATTGCTCTTGTTTGCTAAGCAGCAATGTTTTCAGATCTTTCTCAAGCATTGGTTTCTGAACATTTTGGCTTATGGTGAGTCTAGAAGATGTTCCTGTGATGCAATAAACAGGTGGCCTCCTCATCTCGCATGCCCTGCAAGAGCACCTGCTGACTTCAGAAACAATTTAAGTAACACAAGCTTTCAATTCTGATTGGAATGATTATGATGCTTGTAATAGAAGAAAACTGTATGGAAAGGACTTCTCTGCACTGGGTTCAAGTTCACAGAACTACACAGCTGAGATGAAAGGAACTAAATAGGATATCTTACAGGAAATGCCAATCTAGCTTTGACTGATTTATTTTGTTTTAATTCTGAAAATACTAAGGTTAACCATGGTATCATTCCTATAAGGTTTTTTTAGAAAACAGTATTTTAAAATTCTACCAACCTTTGGCCTTTTTTAATTTTTATTTATTTCTGTATGTGTATGAATGTACTGTCTGCATGCAGGTTTGTTCACCGTGTCGTGCAATGCCGCGGAGGTCAGAAGAGGGTATAGGATTCCCCTGGTACTGGAGTTCTCCTGGAATTGGAGTTTCAGATGGTTCTTGGCCGCCATGTGGATGCTGGGAATCGAACCCGGGTCCTCTGTAAGAGCGGTCAGCGCTCTTAACCGCTAGGCCATCTCTCCAGCCCCCACTTTAGGTCTTTTTGAGACAGGGCTCCTTGTAGCCCCAGATGACCTGGAACTCACTATGTAGACCAGTCTGGCCTCTACATATCATAGAGATCCTTCTCCCTCTGGCTCCCAACTTCAGAGATTAAAGGTGTGTGCCACCACACTCAGCATCTACTAGCATAGGTACACACACACACACACACACACACACACCCCTTAATGAAGATATAAAAAACTCGATAAAATAGCTTATTATTTCCTAACCAATTCCTCTTATTTTTTTAGGAAAGCAAATATGAAAAATTAAAAAAAATTGTTTTTCCAGGGAATATGTCTGAAGAAGCAAATGAATCCATGGCAGTACCTCAGAGGCTTGAAAACTTTTCCATGAGCAAACTAGTAAATCCTTCAAAATGGTCACATGCATGGGGTTCTCAGGCATGTGATGCTATACCGTTAGAAGCCACTTCATTGTCTCACTGGAGCCTGATTTCCTTTCCTTTCTGTGCCAATCTTATAACACATTTCAGAAGATATTTTACATTAAAGAGATGCAATTTTACTATCTCCTAAGACTGTACACAAATTTGTGTCAAAGCAAAATTTGTTATTAAAGTATAATCTTATGGTTTAAAAATTTAAGACAATCAATCTGACAAATATTTTTTTCACTTTGTAAATAAAAATAATCTAGGGGCTGGAAAGATAGCTTAGCAGTTGAGAGCGCTAACCTTAACCCCTAAGAGTGGTTAAGACTGCTCTTGCAGAGGACCTGGGTTGGATCCCCAGCACCCACATGGCGAGAACCATCTTTAACTCCAGTTCCAGGGGAATCCCACACCCTCTTCTGACCTCGCGGCATTGCACGACACAGGTGCACAAACCTACGTGCAGACATTCATACACATACGAAAATAATTAATTAATTAATTAATTAATTAAAAAATCTAAAATATTTTCCTTTCTTTTTCATTACATGGAACAAAACAAACAAAAATATATGTATACTTTCATTAGTTTTCAAATTTACGTCCTAATCCTAGGATCAAGTTTTCCTCTGTAAGAGCCAAATAATTAATAATTTAGTTCTTTTGGTACTTTTTAATCTCTATCAAAATCAAAATTATTCATTTCTCATTATAACAGAAAAGCCACTACAGAAAATATACAAATGCGCTTGATTCAAATACAACTTTATTTACAAACGCAATTACAGGAAGGATTAGTCCTTCTGGAGCATAGCTTGGTCATTCCAGTGGTGAGCTAAAAAGCCCTTGTCAATTTTGCAGCTTATAACTATCAAAAGAAACATCTCTAAAAAATGTAAAGGAGAAAAATGCCTATGAAGAAACATGTGAATCCATTCATAAAAGATATTAAGTTCCTAAGATAAGTGAAAATGACAAGAATTGTTAATGGTTCTTTCTAGCAGCTTCTGTTTTCTAAGACTGCCAATTGACATTCACATCTTTTTGATGAAGATTTTAAAATTAGACCTGAGGATAAGCTTACATTCCAACCTGCATCATTAATACTTGTGATTTCATATATGTGAACAAGACATGGTCAGATAGAAATGAGTGTTCCACTGAAAATTTTAGGGAGGGTGCTCTTAATGAAAGATCAATGTGAAATACACCTTTTGTTTCTGAAACTTAAGATCCACAGTAAAATCTCTTGGAAAGATTTCTAGAATGCATCAGATATTGGCTTAGCTCTACAAAACCATAGCATAGCTTTTATTTAATTACCATCGCATGAAGCAGTCTGACAGCCCCAATGCAATGCTTAGTAAGCATTTCACCCAGACAGCTTGCAGATGCAGAGTAGCACTCAAACCACAATATGCACCATGACTTGTCCTGTCATCCGGCTTGGGGGATGGAGCATACGTGTCTTTATAATGAGCTGTCTGATGTTCCATCTATTTTACGTGCAGCAAACAGGAGTAATGTTGGCAGATCAGCGAGATGCAAATAAAAATATTCCTCTTTAGCCCGAAGCTTTAAGCGACAAGCACTCTCCATCTATAATTTACTCATACGGGCACTTTGATGCAAAGTAGCATACATTTAAAAGTTTTCAGCACAAATTATAACTCACCAAAGGCAGTATTTCCTAAAATTTTTCTGTCACTGAAATATCCGATTAATGCATTTAAATATCTATAAAAATACACTATGATGTTTATTATTGACAAAACAATTCAGTCATTTGAACACTATTCTACTACACCCTTTAAAAGGTAAACTTGTTCTTCAAATATCAAAATATTAAGCTTTATTATTAAGGATATTGCAAACTATATAAACCATCATTTTAAAAATGCCAGCCAAATAATTGTAGACTATCACTGTATGTTCTTATACATGTAGAATCTATAATGACATAAAATTATCATGTCTAATGATTAGCTTCATGAAAATCTACAAAAGGTTTTTGATTTGTCAAGATTATTTTGAAGTACTTTAATTTTTTTCAAATCCAAAAACCTAAGACAATATTATAAAATGTATAAAGTTTACTTTTGGTATCCATAAATATAGAAAATCCAAGATCCATGGAAATCTTTAATGCACAAAAATTATATATGGATAAGGGAGAAAATAATAAGAAGAATCTATTTTTAGTGAAACATAACATCTTTGAGAAAGGCTTTGATTATTAATAAGAATCACAAATTCAAAGACAAATTATACAATAAATTTATTGACCTCTAAGCCTCATAATAGGTCTCAATAAAGACAGAAAAATACATTATACATATATGTGATTGTTTTTAACTCATATTCCACATGAGAGTCCTTAAACAGCATTTTATGAACATTATAACAATTATATTAAGGTTGTTAAATACTAGGTCCTAATAGTATTTGTAGTGTTCAAACAATTTTTAATTTGAAAATATGGCACAGCCAAGAAAATGTCTGTCTAAGCTTTCAGAGCCTAAGCGTCCCTTTGAATCTATATATTCCTGCTATTGTGAATGAATGTAATTAAATGACATTACATTTATTAAGTTATTGTTTGTTAGCTCTATGTATAAATATATACATAAGTTTTATACTTTTGCCATTGACATTGCACTTCATTTCATGTATTTCCTTTGTGAATTCTTACTCAAGGCCCACAGTATGCATTCTTCCCTCTCCAAAGCCCTTATCTATGTCAGGAGAACAGGGAAGTGAACATGTGGGGAGACAAATGTTCTACACTATCCTCAATGAAACACTGAATTGTAAGTAAGCATGATGGATATTCCAGCATGATAGTTCATCATGCCACAAGGAGTAGAGACTCATAGCAGCAAATATCTACACCCAGAGCCCACATACTAAAGCTTAGCTGCTAATCAAGCTCTCCTAATATCTCAAATTCTAGCTTTGGATTTGCTTTCCTTGAATTAGAAATATCAACACAGCTATCTTTTAGCTTGTCACATGTTCTGTCCTCTAATCTCTCCCATTCATTGCTCATAGAAAGTCATCCAAAGACTGGAGTAAAACTTGTGAACACATCGTAAGGTTATCAAAAATTTAGAAATATGTGTGCCTATGAGTGTATGTCCATGTGCCTGTGTGTGTGTGTGTGTGTGTGTGTGTGTGCATTTGAAAATATTCTAGGAACTTGAGAGAGAATGAGAAACTCAGAAAGGAACAAGAGGGAGAGCATGACACACTGGAAGGAGGTGGAAAAACTGAAGAGATGCCAGGCTGAAATGAAAAATGAAACAGACCAGAGAAGCAAGGATCTACAAGAAGAGAATGACAAGCTCCAAAAGGAAATAGAAATACGAAAGAAATCACAGGATGAAATGAAAAATGAAATCAAACACTCACCCAATCAACAGGAAAGAATAGGAGAAAACCTCAGGAATAGATTGGAGGAAGCAGAAAATAGAATATCAACACTGGAAGATAAAGTGGAAGAACTAGAATGTTCAAGAATATGAAAGATTAAAAAAAAAACACAAGAGTGGAAAAATCAAGAAATGTGGGACACTATGAAAAGACCAAACCTCCATATCATAGGGATAGAAGAATCCTAAGACAGTGATATTGATAAAAATCTTCAACATAATAATAGAAGAAATTTTCCACAAACTGAAAAATGACAAACACATACAAATACAAGAAGCACACAGAACACCAAATAGACAAGATCAGAAAAGAAACTCCCCACACCGTATCATAGTTAAAACACTGGACACCCAAAACGAAGACAAAAAAGAATGAAAGCAATGAAAAAAAAACAAATACCATATAAGGGGAAACTCATCAGAATTAGAGCAGATTTTTCAATGCAAACTATGAAAGAATGTGAACCAAAGTATTCCAAGTACTAAACCACTATAGATACCAACCGAGATTATTATACCAAGTAAAAATGTCAATCATAGTGAAGAAGGAAGAAAATTTTTCTATGATATAAACAAGATGAAAGAATACATGTCCAGGAAACCAACTCTTCAGAAAACACTCAAAGCAATTCAAAGGACAGAAGAAAGGATCAACTATACCCAGTGAGAGAGAAAAAAAAAAAAAAGAAAGAAAGAAAGAAAATACAAATCTAGATCAAGAATGTAAACAAAAATAAGATGAAAAGAAACAACACACATCCCTCAATAATAACCTTAAATATTAATGAGCTTAATTCCCCAACCAAAAGACATAGACTGGGAGAATGGATTAGAAAACAGAATCCATCTATATGCTCTCTACAGGAAACACATCTCACCCTCAAGGATAGGCACCAACTTAAAGTGAAAGGATAGAAAAAATATTCCAAGCAAATGGAACCAAAAAGCAAGCAGCAGCTGCTATTATAATGTCAGACAAAATAGACCTCAAGGGGCTGGAGGGATGGCCTAGCGGTTAAGAGCGACGACCGCTCTTGCAGAGGACCCGGGTTCGATCCCCAGCACCCACATGGCAGCTGAGAACCGTCTGTGACTCCGGTTCCAGGAGAACTCCAGTTCCAGGGGAATCCGAGACCGTCTTCTGACCTCCGCGGCATCGCACGACACGGGTGCGCAGACCTGCATGCAGACAATACATTCATACACATAAAAATAAATAAATAAATAAAATTTAAAAAAATATTAAAAAAAAAAAAAAAACAAAAACAAAATAGACCTCAAAGTAAAACTAATCAGAAGAGACAAGCAGGGCCATTACATCCTTACCAAAGGAAGAATTAGCCATGAAGATCTCACAATCATAAATATATATGCACCAAACTCTGGTGCACCTAACTTTATAAACACAATCCTGCCAGACCATAAGGCACATATTAATCCCAATACACTAATAGTGGGGGACTTTAATACCCCACTAAGCCCTTTGGATAAGTCAACTGGACAAAGAATAAACAGAGAGACATAAGAACTGAACAATACAATACACCAAATGGACCTCACAGACAGCTACCAAGTATTCCACCCAAACACCAGAGAATATACTTTCTACTCAGCACCACACAGAACCTTCTTCAAAATCAACCACATACAGGGACACAGAATAAACCTCAACAAATACAAAAGAATTGGAATAATTTCATGTATTTTATCAGACCACGGTGCGATAAAGTTCAATATCAACATCAAGATACTACTAACTACAAGAACACACAGAGACTAAACAACACACTCCTGAATGTTGAAGCCCTACTACCTACAAGAACACATGGAGACTAAACAACACACTCCTGAATAGTGAACGGGTCAAGGAAGAAATAAAGAAAGAAATAAATGGGTTCCTGGAACTAAACGAAAATGGCAATGCAACACTGCAAAACCTATGAGATACTTTAAAAGCAATCCTAAGGGGGAAATTTATAGCCCTGGGTGCCTACATTAAAAAACAAAACAAACAAACAAACAAACAAAAAAAAACAGAAAGAGCACAAATAAATGATCTAAAACTGCAGCTAAAAACACTTGAGATGAACCCTAAACCCAACAGACAGGAAGAAATAACAGAAACCAGAGGAGAAATCAGTGATAGAAAAAGAAAACAATACAAAAAAAAAAAATCAATGAATCAAAAAAGTTGTTTCTTTGAATGGGCAAACAAGATAGACAGACCTCTAGCCCAGTTAGCCAAAAGAAAGAGCAACTCCAAATCAATAGAATTTGTGATGAAAGGGGAAACATCACAAGAGACAATGAAAAGATCCAGATAAACATATGGGAATACTTAAAAAACCTATACTCTATTAAATTTGAAAACATAAGAGAACTGGATGAATATTTGAAATCCTGGAAATCAACAAGGCTTAACCAAGAGAGATTGACAGTTTAAACAGACCCATAACATTTGAGGAAACTGAAGATGTAATACCCCCCAAAAAAAAATCAAGCCTAGATGGCTACATAGAATTCTATAAAACATTTAAAGAAGACTTACAGCCATTACTTCTCAAATTGTTCAGAAGAATACAAACATAGGGAAATCTCCCAAATTCCTTCTATGAAGCCAGCAAATCACTCTAATACCAAAAACAGGCAAAGATACAATCAAGAAAGAAAACAATAGACCCATCTCATTAAAGAACACAGATGCAAAAATTCTCAGCAAAATACTTGTGAACCACATACAGACCCATATCAAAAAGATCATCCATCATGACCAATTGGATTCATACCAGAGATGCAGGTATGCTTCAACATATCTAAGTCAATAAATATCATAAAACACATAAATGGACTGAAAAACAAATCAATGCAGAAAAAACCTTTGACAAAATCCAGCAACCCTTCATGCTTAAAGGCCTAAAGGGAATTGGACTGGAGGGATAATTCCTCAGTGTAAGCAAAGCCATATA
Source organism: Rhizomys pruinosus (assembly GCA_009823505.1). Classification (NCBI taxonomy): domain Eukaryota; kingdom Metazoa; phylum Chordata; class Mammalia; order Rodentia; family Spalacidae; genus Rhizomys; species Rhizomys pruinosus. Next base: position 553,729 of record VZQC01011281.1, on the reverse strand, counting down.
CAACTAACCCACAGCCAACATCATCCTAAATGGAGACAAATTAGAAGCATTCCCCTTAAAAGCAGGAACACAGCAAGGCTGCACACTATCACCACTCCTCTTCAATATAGTGATTGAAATGCTTGCTAGGAGAATAAGGCAAGAAAGGGAAATTAAAGAGTACTAATTGGAAAAGAGGAAGTCAAACTACCCCTTTTTGCAGACAATATTATAGTTTAAAGGATGCTAAAAACTCCACCAGAAAACTCCTAGAAACTATTAAGACTTTCCAAAAAGTGACAGGATACAAAATTAACTTACATTAACTTACAAAAATCAGTAGCCTTTCTTTATACCAACGACAAGCAACTGAAGAAGGAATATAAGGAGACCTTCCCATTCACAACAGCATCAAAAGCAATAAAATACATAGAAACAAACCTAACCAAAGACAACAAAGATCTCTACAACAAAAATTTTAAACCCCTGAAGAAGGAGATTAAAGAAGACATAAGAGATGGAAAGACCTCCCATGCTCATGGATTGGAAAAATTAATATAGTAAAAATGTCCGTTCTACCCAAATTAATATACAGATTCAATGCAATCCCAATTAAAATCCCCATGAGTGTCTTCACAGACTTGATTTAAAAAAATCCTTAAATTTATATGGAAATCAAAAAACCTCAAATACCCAAAGCAACCCTGAGTGAAAAGAGAAATATAGGGGAATCACTATACCAGACTTCAAGCTATATTACAGGGTTATAGTCATAAAAACAGCCTGGTACAGGCACAAAACAGACCCGTAGACCAATGGAACAAAATTGAAAATCTAAACTTGGGCGCACACAATTTCAACCACCTCATATTTGACAAAGGGCCAAGAAGACTCAATGGAGAAAAGACAGCATCTTCAGCAAATGGTGTTAGCAAAACAGAATCACCACTTGTAGAAGAATAAAACTAACCCATACCTATCGCCCTGTACAAAAATCAATGCTAAATGAATCAAAGACCTCAACGTGAAACCTGAAACTCTGAAAGTGATAGAAGAAACCATTGGCAGCAACCTACAAGACATAGGTGTAGGAGATTTCCTAAATCAGACAGCAGTTGCACAGGATATAGGGTCGACAACTGACAAGTGGGACCTCATTAAACTCAAAAGCTTCTCTACAGTAAAAGAAACAATCAATGAAGTGAAAAGAAAACCCAGAGTGGGAGGAAACATTCATCAGTGATACATCTGGCAGAGCATTAACTTCCAGAATATATAAACTATTCAAAAACAAAGAAGAAAGGTTAAGCCTGGACAAGCTGGCAGCCCATGAAAGAAAACAGCCAGAACTGACTAGAGACCAAGACATCAGCTCCAGAGAAAGTAGAGTGTTTTGCTTCTCATCCACCTGTGCCCCTTTTCTAAGCCTAGGGAACAATCTGCGGAAGAGGGGGCGTGGTAGAATGTAAGGGCTTCGATTGGGGTTAATGGTGAAACTACAACAATATAGACTGGACACTCATTTGATCAACTTGATTGAACATACAAGCCCCCCCTTTCAGGATGGTGGGACCCATGAGCTGTGTGGGTTTGGGCACAACTGCTTGCAAATTGGTTTTACATGAAGGATGCTTGTACTCACAAATTATCACCTATTGTTAAAAAAAATGAAAACAAAACAAAACAAAAAAGCAGAGAAAGATGCAGAAAACTTACAACAGAATGCACGATCTGCGATGGGTAGGGGTGGGGGGGGGGGGAAGGGAAGGGGATATGTGCCTGAACTGAATTGGAAAATGATGTATGAAATACACAAAGCATCAATAAAAATAAATTAAAAAAAAAAAACAAAGAAGAAAACAAATGACCCACTCAAAAGATGGAGTAAAGAGCTGAGTAGAGACTTCACAAATGAGGAACTAAAGAGAAATATCTTTAAAAATGTTCAACATGGCTAATAATTAAGGAAATGCAAATTAAAACTACTTTAAGGTATCATCTCACTCTGATAAGACTGGCTAGGATCAACAAAAAAAATGGTACCAAATGCTGGAGAGGTTGTGGGGAAAGGGGAACAATCATCCACTGCTGGCGGGAATATAAACTCATACAACCACTATGGAAAACAGTATGGAGAACCCTAAAAAGACTCAAAATGAACTTACCACCTGACCCAGCCATACCATTCCTGGGTATATACCCACAAGACATACCCTACCACAGAGATACATGCACAGCCATGTTCATTGCAGCTCTCTTCACAATAGGGAAGACATGGAACCAACCCAAATGCCCCTCAACCAATGAGTAGAGAAAATGTGGTACATCTACGCAATGGAGTTCTATGCAGCTGTAAAGAAAGACGGCATCATGAACTTTCCAGGTAAATGGATGAAACTAGAAGCTATTATGCTAAGTGAAGTAACATAGTCCCAGAAAAGCAAAGGATGAATGGTATCCTTCATTTTTGGATGCTAGCACCAAGCACAGAGTTATAAGGCAAACTGAGCAACATCAATATTATATACCCCTTTCCTTGAATGCAACTGTGCTCTTATAATGTAAATCCCTTAACGGACTCTAGAATTACCCACCAGTCATTTTGAGACTTTGTAATCTTAGTATATGGTAGAAGATATGTAGGCATATTTTAGAGTAATATAAATTTAAAAAGAAAAATATGAATCCTGAAATATGATATGGAAATGACAAATAGTTTGTATAGATTATATAATTTAATAGAGGTGTGGCATATATATATGCATATGTTGAAGCAATACAGATTTGAGGGAGCTATAACAGCAGAGGAACTGGGAAAGGGAACCAACTGAAACGGTAAAGTTTCCCCAAGAGCAATAATCCTCTGCTTTGAAAAACTTTGAAAAGAATCAGAAAATATACAAGGCAGGAATGGCAGAGTGCATGAACTCATGTGGGGTGGGGGGACATGGAAGGGGAGATGAGTCTAGATTGGAAGGAGAAACAATGTATGAAATGCACAAAACTTCAATAAAAATGTTTAAAAAAAATGTTATAGGGTATGAAAAGTGATGTAAAGCCAGCAGTTAAGTATCAGGCTTAAGACATTTTTTTCAAACACTTTCAGAATATAAAAATGATCAGAGCAAAGTTAAGAGAAAGAAAGAGAGACAGAGAGAAAGAGGGTGGGTGGAGGGAGAGACTAGACCAGTTGTTTCTTTGTATATCCTAACACAGATTTCAACTTTTGATAATGTTTTACATTATTGAATAAACACAGAATTTCCAGACCTTATGCAATGAAATTAGATTTAATATTTTATTTTAGTTCATTTTGAAGATGAATAAACTGAGATCCAGACAGTCTGTGTTCACCAATCATTTCTGTAAAAAAAAAAAAAGGACCTTGCTTGGATATTCACTAAACTCAATATAATTTTGACAAAATGATGTAGCATTGTTTGACAAAACAGGTAGCATCACAATTCTTAAGGAAATTGATTTATGGAAACTCTTCATAAGTATTTGCTCCTGACAGATGCTTAATGGCCTTGGGCTTCATTACGCAAGTTAACTAGATCCAGAAATAAAAATATTCATTTGATATAATAATCCTTTTTCAAAACTGAGACATAGACTATTATTGAGAGTAAAATTTTGAGCAGATTATTGTCAGGTCATTGGATATATATATATATATATATATATATATATATATATATATGAATGTTTCATAAATGAGACAATTATATTCACCACACTAAAACTTTCTATTGTGACATTCTTTGTCACTCATAATGAGTGACATTCTTTGTCACTCATAATGATGACATATGCTGATAAACACACTATTAGGTGATTTTTGTGGTTGTACAAACCTCAGATTGTATTTGCTCAATCTAAGATGACTAGATTTTCCCTATGTAATATAGTCTTATAGGACCACTGCTGTGAATGTGGTCGATTGGTGAGAGAAATGCTGTTATAAGGTATTTGACTCTAAAAGCTATCATTTTAGTCAGTTTAGTGAGGGAAATTTATGTTTCACATTTCATCTTTGATTGCTAACATTGCTGCAACCCTCTGACACTCTTATTTTCTTCCAACATATTCTATATATGGTTTCCAACATATTATTGTCACATCAGTCTTCCTAATCTATAATCTTGATCTCATCAATATTTTCCTTATTAATTGTCAATATTTCCACACTGCTTATATATTAAAAACTAACAATCTGTAACCTTTGATTACCTGGTCACAAAGATTCATGGAAACTGCCTAGTATGACTCTAGTTCTTGATAAAATACTTCCTAATCTACACATGAGGTCTTATAAATTACTTTAGTTTTAATCTCCCAAGTATAGTTGCTTATTTCTTCCATGCAGTCAATGAATTTTAAAGAATTTCCCATCCTTCAAGATAAATTGTCACCATATCCTTTAAACACTTTGGTTTTTGGCCAGGAGATTCATATTTCCTATACTGGTAGGTTTGAATTTCTTCTCCACCATTTGAAACATTCTGCTTTGAATTATATTGCTACATTTACATATATTTTCCTCAAGATTAAAATATCACAAGTATAAAACAGTCTAGACACATTTTTCTCCACTTTTTTAATTACTCCTTTGGGGGGGCTCCTATAAGACTTTCCTGGCAGAATGCAATTAAAAGTTATCTGAATGAGTCAGATCCCTAGTCACCTACATCATACCCACCTTCTCAGGTATAAGCTAGGTCTCAACCTGCTGCACCTTCCCAGCCTGGTGAGCTCCCTGGAACTTCACCTGTCCATGCTGATCCACATTCACAGACTAGGTGTAGTCAAGTGGGTTTCCCACCAGCCCAGGCAGACTAAGCTGGGAATCACATTTTCATGACTTTTTGGTTACCACTGAATTTGAGTTACTCCCATTCCTACAATCAACACTTGAGTATCTGAAGATGTGACCTACCTATCAGTCATTCATAATCTGAAATGAACCAAGTTGAATAATGGGAAAAAGAGAAATACACTGCCATTCAACAGAGGCAAGCTTGAATCTCATATCAGACACACAACTAACCAATGGAAAAAGTCCCCAAGCCAGCACCATTTACACAAATGCAAACAGTATGAATGGTCAATCAGATATGTGTCCCTCAACCCATGGATCCTATAGTAATGTTCTCTATTGAGAATTATCTAAGTGAAGCCCAGGACACAGAACTTAAAGGGAAAACAATCATAAACATGATCAAATAATTCAAGGAGTTTAAAGTGGACAAGAAAACACACCTCAGTGAAATTAGAATAGATAGGAAAAAGCGCCTTAGTAAAGTCTAAGAAAACACAAATATATGGCTGAATGACGGAAAAGTGGTATTTGAAAAGTGAGTTTAATAAGAGAGAAATACTGATGAAAACTAAAGCTAAAATGGAGACAGAATTGAAAAACTCAATAACCCCAATTAGAAAACTCAGGCAAGTCAGATAAGTAGAATGATCAAGTAGAAGATAGGTACCAGGACTTGACATTAAAACAGAATAATCAAAGAATATGACAAATATTTAAAAACACAAAATATGCCAGAACTTTGGAACACAATGAAAAGAGTAAATGTGTTAATTATAGGCATAGAAAAGGAAGGAAAATTGTATAGAGCAGATCTTCAACAGTATCATGGAAGAAAACATGCCCAATCAAGGAAAATCTTACCCCCTACCCCTGCAGACATAAAAAGCACATAAAATACCAAATAGGACCAGAAAAGAAACTTCTTGTGTCATATTGTAGTTAAAACACTGGAGTATTATAAGCTGTAAGATGGATATTCACATTTAGGGATTTGGAGCTACGATACCCAAATGAGGGAGAATATATGTCTCCTGTTTTTCTGAGTCTGTGTTACTTCACTTAGTATAACAGTTTCTAGTTCCACCCTTTTACCTGCAATTTTCATGATTTCATTTTCTTTACCACTGAAAAGAATTCTTTTGTGTAAATGTACCAGATTGTCATTAACCAGTCATCAGCTGAGAGACATTTAGTTTGTCTCCACTTCTTAACTATTGTGAAAAGAGCAGCAACCAACATGTCTGTAAAAGTATCTGTAGGGGCTGGAGAGATGGCCTAGCGGTTAAGAGCGCTGACCGCTCTTGCAGAGGACCCGGGTTTGATCCCCAGCGCCCACATGGCGGCTGAGAACCGTCTGAAACTCCAATTCCAGGAGAACTCCAGCTCCAGGGGAATCCGAGACCCTCTTCTGACCTCCGCGGCATTGCACGACACGGGTGCACAGACTTGCATGCAGACAGTACATTCGTACACATACATAAATAAATAAAATTTTAAAAAAAAGTATCTNTGTCATTGTCGTCATCCTAGAGCGCTACTGTTCATCTGCTAGACAGAGGCCACCTGGCTCCTCCATCTGGCCAGGTGTGTGGGATGACACCGGCTGAGTCCTGACACTACCGTTCACATCCTGCCTCCGCCAGCCACACAGCAGGCCTGAGACCTCGTGAGACCTCGTGAGACCTCGGAGGAGCAGTCTTCCCTCAGCCTCGACTTCTGCCAGATGGGGGTGATGGCTGAGGAGACGCTCAGGGGTTACACACTTGCTGGGAAAGCGTAAGGACCCCAGCACCCAGGGAAATGTCTGCTGGGCGTGGCAGCTGCCAGGAGGCGGAGACAGAGGATCCCTGGAGCCTGCTGGCTGGCTAGACCAGCCAAGACAGGAGCCCTGATTCAGCTAGAGACCCTGCCTCAAAACCAAGGTAGAGGGTGATCAAGGAAGATACCCAGCATCAGTCGACCTCTGGCCTCCACAAGCACATAAACACACGTGCACGCACACTCACCCATACAGATGTGTCCACACACATGCACACGGGTCATACGTGTACACACACAAATTTTTTATTTTATTTTTTTGTCTTTTTTGTTGTTGTTTTGTCTTTTTGAGACAGGGTCTCCCTTTTAGTCCCAGCTGGACTGGAGCTCTCTCTGTAGACCAGGCTGGCCTTGAACTCACAAAGATCCGCCTGCCTCTGCCTCCCAAGTGCTAGGATTAAAGGCGTGTGCCACCACACCTGCCTGAGAGCTGTCTTAAGGTGTTTCTTAGCCATTGTTATTTCTTCTCTTGAGAGCTGTCCAGATTCATAAGCCAATTTTTAATTGGGTCGTTGGTTTTCTTGCTTCACTTTTCTCCCACTCTGTAGGCTTCCTCTTCATTCAACCAGTTGTTTCCATTGTTGTATAGAAGCTGTTTAGTTTAACAAGCTCTGATTTGAAGATTGTTGACCTTAGTTCCTGAGCAACTGATGCCCAATTTAGGAACTGTTTTCCTGAATGAGTATCTTATGGAACACTGCCTATGTTTTTCTTGCAACAGCTTCAGCATTACAGGCTTCACATTGAGGTCTTTTATCCACTTGGAGATGACTTTCGTAAAGGGTGATAGCTATGGGTCTAATTTCATTTAAATTCATTAGATATTTGGATATCTAATTTAGCTAGCACCATTTGTTGAAGATGCTGTCTTTCCCCCAGTATGTGCTCTTGGTAACTATGTCAAATAACAGGTGGGTGTAATTGCATGCACTCATGTTTGGGTCTTCTATTTTGTTCCATTGACCTACAAGTCTGTTTTGTGCCAATACCATGCTGTTTTAATGATTATGGCTCTGTAGTACAGATTGTGATCTAGTAAAATAATGTCCCTGTCTTTGTTCTTTGTGTTCAAGATTGCTTTGAGTATTCAGGGTCTTTTGTATTTGCATATGAATTTTAAGATGGATTTTTTTTCTATTTCTGTGTCACGAGGGTTTTAACTGGAATTGCATTGAATCTCCTTGTGTCTTCCTCAATCTTTCTTGAAATATTTAAAGTTTTCATTGAATAGATCTTTAATGTCTTTGGTTAGGTTTATCCCTAGATTTTTTTTTGAGGCTTTGTGAATAGAACTGTTTCCCTGAACTTTTTCTCCGATTGCTTATTATTTGTATATAGAAAGGCTAAGGATTTTTGTTGATTGATTTTTATAGTATTTCCACTTTGCTGAAAATATTGATCACTCCTAGAAGTTTTCTCATGAAATATTTGGGATCTCTTATGTATATCATCTGAAAATAAGTATAATTTGGCTTCTTTCTATTTTGTACCCTCTTAATTTCCTTCTCTTATTGCACTAAGAAGAGTTTCGATCACTCTATTGAAAAAGAGTGGGGATAGCAAACAGCCTTGTAAGGTTCCTTTTTAATAAGAATGCTTTAAGATTTTTCTCTATTTACAATGATGTTGACTGTGAGTTGTTTTATATAACCTTAATACAGTGAGTTATGATTCCCTCCTGTCCAATTCCCTCTGGGAAATTTATCAAAGGGAAGAAGTATTTCAAGAGAGGGGGAAACAAGGAAAAGGGAGGTTACGTTAAGTGGGGAGGGAGTAGCAAAGGTTATATGGGGGGGGAGTGACAGAAGAGATAAATAATGCTCAGATGGTATGAAAAACCAGGGGGTACTGTATTAGTTCAAAGTCTTGCTGAAAAATACACACACAATAAATAAAAGAGTGCATGTGTATACCTGAAGACTATACAACAAAACATAGTGCCAGTCAAGAGAAATTTCCTTACAAGTTGTTGGTCAGTTAATCCAAGAGACTCCAAAAATAACACAGATTATTGCCACAGCTGTTGATTGCTTTCCAGAACTTGAAGGTAAGTATCCTGCTAAGGAAGGCTAAACTTTGGAAACAAGACTTGGAGTAATGAATCTGAAACTAACCTGGAAGCCTCTTCCTTATAGATCAGTTTTCATGGTATCAGAAGATGCTGTGCAAGCTACCAAGGGAGCAAACCAACAAACAGTCTTACCCAGCTATAATAAACAGCAATGACTGGCCCAGAATTCTATCACTATTGATGCAGTAGTGGCACTTTTATCTTGTGAGAAGGTAATCAACAGCTGTCTAATTTGGATTAGACATTCAATGGGAGGGAACTAATTCGTGGCACTGTAAACATAGTCAAATATACATAGCTAGAAAGGTGATAGATCCTAGAGAAATACCTAATTTGCCTCATCCCTAGACAAATGTAATTTCTTACTTCATTCTAAATTTGCATCCTCATATTTATAGACAAGTATTCTTTTCACCCTTCATTAAAAAGGTTTCTTTTGCAACATATGGGGTCTACTACAGAGTTTCAGAACTGATCAAATGCAAAGAATGTCTGTGAAACTCTTAACCCTAAGTGATACATCTTCAATGCAACCTCTACACATAAGATGAATGTATATCTCACCTATCGCCAGAAATGTTTCCTTATATAGCAGGTGGTGATTGCCACAAAAAACCCACAATTGGACAATGAGCATACAAAAGAAGTCACTGCAGAGTGCTTGTCCTTCCTTAGGACACCTATTTAAAACCTCTGCCTCCCAAGGCTCAGGGATCACTGTGGAAGGGGGCAGAGGTGCGTAGATAACCACAAGGAAACTTAATCTTTCAGACAGCTGGTCAGTCATATTTATGGACTCACAGCAATGGTGACAGCATGCATAAGTCCTATGCAAGCTCCAACAGACAAAACCCCAGCATAGACATGGGGAAATGGGTCAGAAACCCCAACCCAACCTAAGGAACTTTTGCAATTGAAGGGTGCTGGGTCCGAAAAACACGGTGTCTTGTAGGATCAACACTCTTGGTGGGCTTAGTGGATGGACCTACACTAAAGGACACTTGAAGACACAAACGAACCCTATAGGCTGTGTTATATTTAAAAGAGCACATTAAATTTGCAGAGGACGGTGGGGCAGGTATAGATAGTGCAAGAGATCCAAACACCATCAAACTATATGGTATGAAATTTGCAAAAATGCAGTTAAAATATTTTTTTAAAAAGGTGCAAGAGAAAAATACAAGTTACATATAAAGGCAAACCCATTAGAATAACATTACTTCTTAATGGAAACTTGAAAAGCCAGATGAGCCTGGAGCAATGTATTCATTGTTCTAAAAGACCACAGATGTCAACCCAAACTGTGTTTTACTGAGCAAAACTATATACCAAAGTTGAAGAAAAAGGAAAACTTCCATGATTTAAACCAGCTACCAGATTTCATGTCCACTAAATTAGCATTACAGAGAATACTGGAAGGAGTTCTTTGAACTGAGGAATGGAATAAGCATATCCAAGAGGCTATAAAAAAGAAAAATGACACTATAGTAACTGAAACACCAAACAGGACTAAAAACAGAAATAGCAAAAACTAAATAAGATAGCAACCAATACCCCTTACAATAATTATTTTAAATGTTAATGACCTTAATTACCCAATAAAAAAACACAGGTTAGAAATGTTAAGAAACAAAATCCATATTTTTATTTTTGACAAGAAATATCTTACCCTTAAGATTAAGAACTACCTTAAAGTGAAAGGCTGTAAAAAAAAAAAAATGTACTCCACCCAACTGGAGGCAGAAGACAAGCAGGTGTTGCTCTTCTAGTATGTAACAAAATAAACTTCAAACTAAAATTAATCAGAAGAGATAAAAGACACTTCATTCTGATCATGGCAGCAATGAACCAAGAAGACATTATAACCCTAGACATATGCATGCCAAACTCAGGCAATCCAGTTTCATTTAAAGCATATTACTGGAATTCAAAGCAGAAATAAACCCAAACTCAGTGACAGGAAGTCATTCCAATAACCTCACTTTCCAAAATATGTAAGTCATCTGGAAAAAAATTTAAGAGAAATATTGGAATTAAATAACATCACACATTAAATGAACCTAACAGACATCCACAGTGTACTCCACCCAAATACCAAAGAATATACATTTTTTTTCAATAGCCTATGTAAATTTTTTTAAAATAGACCACAGACTGGAACACACACAAAAATTCAACAAATACACAAAATTGCAATAACCCATGTTTCCTATCAAACCATAATGCAATAAAGCATTGAAATCAACAGGAAAGTGTGTGTGTGTGTGTGTGTGTGTGTGTGTGTGTGTGTGTGTCCACAATACTAATCAAGGAAGAAGTCATGAATGTGAGAGGGAGTAGGAAGGAATGTGTGAGGTGTTGGAGAGCAGAAGGGACAGGATGTGGTGACAAACGTACAGTGTGAAATTGTCAAATAAATTTTAAAAGAAACTGATGAATTTATGGTTCATCTGAATGACCAGAGTTGGATCAATAAGAACTCAAGAATTTACGGCCATAGTGTAAAAGGAGATTAAAACACTAATAAAAAGACTTCTGACAACAAGGAGAATCCATGTCCACATAGATCCACAGCAGACTTTTTTTTTTAATTTTTTGAGACAGTCTCCCTGTAGCCCCAGCTGTCCTGAAAATTACTCTGTATACCAGGCTGTCCTTGAACTCACAGAGATCCACCTGCCTCTGCCTCCCCAGTGCTGGGATTAAAGGTTTGTGCCACCACACCCAGCTACAGCAGACTTCTGTCAGACAATAGTCTTTGATAAGTAGAATTAATATGGTGAAATGAAGCTTGGTGTGGTGGTGCATGGCTTTAATCCTAGCACTAGGGAGGTAGAGGCAGGTGGATCTCTGTGAGTCCAAGCCCAGCCTGGTGTACAGAGTGAGTCTCAGGCCAGCTGGGGCAATAGGGAAACCCTGTCTCAAAAAAAAATAAATGGTGAAATAAATATTCTACCAAAAAACTTTACGTATTTAATGGAATACCACTCAAAATCCCCATGACATTCTCCACATAAATAGAAAAAAAATCTTTAAAATTCATATGAAAGCACAGAAGACCCTGAATAGGTAGAGAAATCTTGCACTAAAAGAGCAATGGTGGGGGGCTGGAGAGATAGCCTAGCGGTTAAGAGCACTGACTGCTCTTGCAGAGGACCCAGGTTGCATCAGCACCCACATGGTGGCTAAGAACCGTCTGTAACTCCAATTCCATGAGAACTCCAGTTCCAGGGGAATCCAAGACCGTCTTCTGACCTCCAAGGCATTGCACGACACGGGTGCACAAACCTACATGCAGACAGTACATTCATACAGATACAAAAATAAATAAAATTTAAAAAAAAAAAAAAGAGCAATGCTGGAGCTATCACCATACCAAAATTCAAGCTATATTACAGAGAGATATAAGAAAAGTAGTGTGGTATTGGCACAAAAACAGATTAATGAAATGAAAGATAAAACTTAAACAAGAGTGCATGCCTGTTTTAAGACCATCTACTACTTAACAAATATGTTCAAAATACCTACTAGACAGTATGTTCAAGAAATTTTCCCTGGAAAAGTGGATGTCTACATTTGAGAGACAAAACAACACTATATCTATCACCCTGCACAAAAAACAACTCCAAATAAATCAAAGACTTAAATGTAAAACCTGAAATGTTGAAATTGCTAGAAGAAAACATAGGCAGTACCAAACAAGACACAGGTGCAGGAAAGCAATCTACTTACTTAGGAATATGACCAGCAATTGACAAATGGGGCCTCATTAAATAAAAAACTAAAATCGCATGAAAAAGAAGTACACACAGTGGGACAGAATCTTTGCCTGCTAGAAATAAAATGGGGCATTAATATGCAGAGTATACATTCAACAAGGAATAAGGAAAAACAATGACTCAAATAAAAATGGACCATGGATTCAAACAAAGAATTCTCAAAAGAAGAAATAACCAAGAAGACATTGACAGCTTAAACAGACCCATAATCCTTGGGGAAATTGAAGGTGTAATAAAAAAAATAAAAAAAAATAAAAAAACTCCAACTGAAAAACAGCCCAGGCCCAAATGGTTTCAAGGCAGAATTCTATAAAATACTTAAAGAGGACTTACAACCATTACTACTCAAACTGTTCAGAAGGATACAAAGGGGAATCTCCCAAATTCCTTCTATGAAGCCAGCATCACTCTAATGCCAAAACCAGGGAAACATGCAACCAAAAAAGAAAACTATAGGTCCATCTCATTAATGAAGACAGGTGTAAAAATTCTCAACAAAATACTTGCAAACCACATACAGACCCACATCAAAAAGATCATCCATCCATCATGATCAAGTTGGATTCATACCAGAGATGCAGGAATGGTTCAACATACATAAATCAATAAATATCATAAAACACATAAATGGACTGAAAGACAAAAACCACAGGATCATCTCAATTGATGCAGAAAAAGCCTTCCACAAATCCAGCATCCCTTCATGCTTAAAGTCCTAGAGGGAATTGGACTGGAGGGAACATTCCTCAATGTAGTCAAAGCCATATGCAACAAGCCCACTGCCAACATCATTCTAAATGGAGAAAAATTAGAAACATTCCCCTTAAAGGAAGGAACCTGGCAAGGTTACCCCCTATCACCACTCCTCTTCAATATCATGCTTGAAATGCTTGCTAGGGCAATAAGGCAAGAAAGGGAAATTAAAGGAGTACTAGTGGGAAAAGAGGAAGTAAAACTATCCCTTTTGCAGATGATATGATACTTTATCTAAGGGATGCTGAAAACTCCTAGAAATGATTAAAAGTTTCAGTAAAGTACTGGGATACAAAATTAACTTAGAAAAATCAGTAGCCTTTTTTGACACCAACAATAAGCAACTAGAGAAGGAATATAAGGAGACCTTCCCAATCACAATAGCCTCAAAAAAAATTAAATAAAATACCTGGGAATAAACCTAACCAAAGACACCAAAGACTGCTACAACAAAAATTTTTAAATCCTGAAGAAGGAGACTGAAAATATCATCAAAAGATGGAAAGACCTCCCATGCTCATAGATCGAAAAAATTAATATAGTAAAAATGTCCATTCTACCCAAATTAATATACAGATTCAATGCAATCCCAACCAAAATCCCCATGAGCTTTTTTGCAGACTTTGGGGGGGATCCTTAAATTCACATGGAAAAACAAAAAAACCCAAATAGCTAAAGCAGCCTTGAGCAAAAAGCTCAACACGGGGTGGGGGGGGGGTTACTTTACCAGACTTCAAGCTATATTACAGGGCTATAGTCATAAAGATAGCCTGGTTCTGGCACAAAAACAGACCCATTGACCAATGGAACAAAATTGAAGATCCAAACTTGAGCTCATATAATTGCAGCCACCTCATATTCAACAAAGGGGCCAAAAAAGCTCAGTGGAGGAATGATAACATCTTCAGCAAATGGTGTTGGCAAAACTGGATCACCATTTGTAGTAGAACAAAATTAAACCCCTACCTCTCACTCTGTACCAAAATAAACTCCAAGTGGATCAAAGATCTCAACATGAATCCTAAAACACTGGAGGTTATAGAAGAAAAAGGTGGCAGCAACCTACAAGACATAGGTGTAGGAAAAGACTTCCTAAATCAAACAGCAGCTGCACAGGAAATAAGGACAACAGCTGACAAGTGGGACCTCATCAAACACAAAAGCTTCTGTACAGCTAAAGGAACAATTGAGGAAGTGAAGAGAAAACCCAGAGAGTGGGAGGAAACCTTCATCACTGACACATCTGACAGAGCATTAACATCATGAATATATAGACTACTTAAAAAACAAAGAAGTGAGATACCCCTGAGGATCAGATCCTCAACTGACCTTGAGAAAACAAAAACCTTGTTTAACCTGGGCTACCAGTGTGGCCTTAAGCATCCAAAAGGCAAGTACGACCAGAAATATATAATCAGTAAGACCAGATAAACTGTACTGTAGACATCAGACTTGAGATCTTAGTAAAAAGACAAAAAGAATGGTACGTTAATCCATGAATTACATTTTTTTTCCTGTTAAATATGACAGGGTCTTACTGTGGCTTATAACATCTCCTAACCATTAGAGGATGTAAGCTTGTGGCATCAGCCATGGGTTATTCCTCCAAGGAGAGAGCCAATAGCCAATTAGATTTGGGATATACAGGCATATGGCTGCCTCTGCTGCACAGTATTTCCAGGCAGGTGAGGTGTAGCTGGTGCTGACGGTGGAGTCTTGCTTGACTCA
>VZQC01011281.1:509669-534967 GCA_009823505.1 Rhizomys pruinosus | reverse complement strand
AAAAAAAAAAAAAAAAAAAAAAAAGAAAAGAAACATTTCTAAAACATTAAAAAAAAAAAAAAGAACATAGTACCTGACACAGGTGGGCTATCAATAGAATGTTCTTAAATTGATAAATTAAAGATTAATTTAGCAGTGGATTTTTTAAGGAGAGTACAAGAAATGTTATTCCTCTACATGCTTTGGAGACAGTCCTCCAATTCCTGCCTTTCTCAATGAGTTATAGACACTTAATACACCACCAATGGAACCAGTATGTATTACCCTTCTGACCCTAACATGATAACTGTCTGCTAGGACCCTGGTATATCATGACAGGTTCCCAAACATATTATTCCTCTGCCTATGTGACATTCACTATTTTATTTAACAAGTCAAACAGCATAATTTTAATAATCAGATTCATTTCATTTTAGCTTCTTTAGGCTGCAAGAATATTCTTCAAATTGTCTCTACTTCAATACCATTTTGAGAACAGCATAAATATTGTAGTACAGATTTATTCATAGAAAAATCAAGCGCATTTACGTAGTTCAAGATTGAATACCAGCATTTCATGAAACTATTTGAAATCATCATTAAGGCTGACTATAAATTACCTATCCTTGTGTATCTCCATTCTAGTAGAAATAGCATGATTAAGCAACAGTCCCTGTATATTATGAGGTAAAATGAGGTCAGATCAAATATGAGCTTTTGGGTAATGTTTTCAGGAAAGTTCCCTTCTCCTGAGTTTCTGTCGTGAATTTTATTCATCTTTGTTTTGCTCCCAACACTGTGCTCTACAGAGTAATAAAGGGAGGTAGGTACAGGGTCACAACCTCTTACTTTGCCCAAGCTTGTGGTTACATTGCAAAAATTCATTTCTAAAATATCTAAACAAAGCCTAAACTCTTAAAACTTTCTGTAAATTCTGATAAATACACATACACTACTTTCTAAAAGGCAGACTATAAAACCTCATACTTTCTCTCTGAAATGGTACTTTTTTTAGATTTTCAGCTTACTCAAAAATGTATATATACATAGTATAAAAGATGTGTGTTCATATAATAATGATGTGTATATAGAGTTAAAAGTCATTTTCCTTCTAACAATTAATGCATGAAAAAGTTCCTTTCTTTTTTCTTATAGAAAGTTAAGGAAATGACTAATATGAAAAAAAGGAAAAGCTCTGGACGAAGACAAAGCTTAGAGTGTGTCTCTAAAGACTATTTTACATGATGCACACAACGTCTGAGATCAGCTGAGGCTTTTTTGAAAAGTATGTTTTTCTTTCATATAAAGATAAAAAGAAAAGCTTTTAGGTCATGGGCTATGGTGGGGAAGAGATAATATCTCTGGTGCTTTGATGTTACAAGTAGCTCATCATTACAGAAGATTTTGGTAGTGAAACAAAGGTCTTGGTAAACTGAACCTGAATATTTAATAACCAGTGTCTACAGAAGTCTCAGGACTTTCTTAAGTTGAGAGCTACAGAAAAAGCACATGTGCATGATGAAGAAACTGCGGTTTTAGTATTTTAATAAATACAGTTTTTTAAAGAAACAATGCAATTTTATAAATAAGCATAATTTCTACATTTGTAGAGGAACCTTCTGTTTATAAATAATTCCAAAATTTGAATTGACAAAAAATTAGAATGAAAAATCCACCCATCATTAAGTGTGGCATTATACAATTGGTTTCAAACTTTTAAGTATTGTCTGTAAATAGAAATTCTTAACTATTGCCTAATATAAAAAAAACTTCTGCCCAAAACAATAAATCTCTCCATAAAAAAAAATACACACTTGAAAACAGCTATGCTCTTATAGTGTGAATCCCTAGACAGGTTGTCGAACTAACTTACCATTTATTTTCAGACCTTGGATTTTTGGTATATGATAGAAGGTAGCTATGCATTTTTTTAGAGTAATATAAATTTAAAATGGAAAAATGTGAATCAAGAAATATGATATGGAAATAATATACAGTTTGTTTTCAAAAGATATAATTTTAATATAGGCACAATGTATCAGGCTGGTATAACTTAACCTCTCTGGGTGCTTAACAACCAAACTTAATGCCCATACCAATTTGGCCAAGGGACCTAAGGAATAACTTTGTTCCTTGCTCTCAGAGGTCAACCAAGTCTTAGGGAACTATGAATGGGGACATCTCTTGAAATGTCCTGCAAATGTGGGTCACCAGTCTTCCTGTTCAGGGAAGATTTGGAGATCCACTAATGGGACTTCAGCCAGTATCCAGTCTATAAAGAGGAAAGTCTGCTCATGCTTCAGAAAAGAAAGCCTGGTCTAGCACGACCTTATTCTGTCCTCAAGTGGATGGAACCAGTAAATGAAAAACTGGAAGGAGCCAGGGGCTCCCACCCTCCTCCCCCACAAAAAAATAAAAACCTCAGAGACCCCTGAGGACCAGATCATCAACTGACCTCAAGAAAACAAAAACCTTGGTTAATCTGGGATAACTGTGTGGCCTTAAGCATCCAAAAGGAAAGTAAAACCAGAGATAAATAATCAGTGAGACCAGGGAAATTGTACTACAGATATAAAAGTTGAGATCTTAGTAAAAAGACAAAAAGAAAAAAGAGTGCACTGTTGTTTGGCCTGTCTTCAATAATTACCAGCCTTAACTCTGTGGCTGCCACTGCTTTTGCCACTCTTCAAAGCCATGAGACACAGCTTCTTAACCCTATAATATGGACTGAAGATTCATGTCTCTCCAAGAATCTTCCAAACCTTCAATGCCAGATGGGGACTACTGAGATACCCAGCTTGCTAAGGGGATTTCACCCTTGTCAGAGTATAGACTGCCATTGTTGAACTCCCTGGGCTGTATCATGGAGGCCAGTGCAAGGGGATCAAGACAGGATGCGTGCTTACTGGACTTCATTTGGAGGACCAGGCAAGGGAAAGACCCCAGTGTGAAACACAAGGGCAGGATTGATGGATGTTTGGGCTTGCCAAGGAGGAACCTCCTAGCATTTCCTTAAGGAAAACATGACATCTTTTAGCAAAAACAAAAAGAAACTCCAATTCAGGTGATATGGCTATATATGTATGTATATACTTATGTATATATAACTATATATATATGTGTGTGTGTGTGTGTGTGTGTGTGTGTGTGTATATTGAAGCAATACAAGTTAGAGAGAACAACAATAAAAAAACTGGAAAAAACTCTGGAAAGACTCAGAAAAAGATGTAAGACACATATGGCAGAGTGCAGAGACTCAGGTGGGGTGGGGGGCATGGAAAGGGAAGTGACTCTAACTTCAATTGAAAATTATGTATGATTTATGGAAAAAAGTTTAATAACAATAAAAAATAAATTAAAAAAAGAAATGGACAGTAAGATACTATTGCTGAAGTTATGGTGTGATATGAGCATGAAAGAAAATTATGCTGAGACTCTGCACTGACATCAAAAGCTGATCTTCATTGTGTCAGAGAGCATTATGCAAACTGGTGGAAAGAAATGGTCTCTGAAAATTTACTACAGACTTCTTTTGCTGCACTTTTATATGCCAAAGAAGATATAGTGCAATAATGGCAGCCTGATAAAGGTACACTCAGAGAGAAAAAAAAAATCCCAATTCTATCTATGGCCTGCTCCCTGGTGGGGTATGATGCATGGATGACACTGTAGCCTTGGTGCCTCCTCATGTTAGGAGCTCTATTGATTATTACTGATTACTAAAGCNATATATATATGTATGTACTGAAGCAATACAAGTTAGAACAACAACAACAAAAGAACTGGGAAAAACTCTGGAAAGGCTCAGAAAAAGATGCAAGACATGTATGGTAGAGTGCAGGGACTTAGGTGGGGTGGGGGCATGGAAAAGGAAGTGACTCTAAATTCGATTGAAAAAAATGATGTAAGATTTATGGAAAAAGTTTAATAACAATAAAAAAAGAAATTCAAGGGAAAGAAAAAAACACTTTAAAAAGACTGAGAAAAAGATGCAAGACATGTAAGGCAGAAAGAATGCATGAACTCAGGTGGGGTAGGAGGCGTGGAAAGGGAAATGAGTATAAACTGGACTGAGAAATGATGTATGAAATGCACCAAACTACAATAAAATATTAAAAATATATTTATTTTTTCAGCAATATATCACTTTTAAATACAGAGGTAAATAGTGATGAAGTTTGAAAACACATGTTAAATCCATATTAATATGCTTAACCTTTGGCATCCTGACCATATTAATTATTTTTTAAAATTTTCAACAGAGTTTAGGAGCATCAAAGTTTTTTTATTAAATTATATGAAAAATTCGACCAACCCACATAAGCATAAATCTAAGATTGTAAAATTCACAGAAGATTTACTAACCAAAGACTGTCTGTGTTTGGCAAAGTCACTTCTTGACTTCTCCCTGTGCATAGAGAGCTGTGGGCATATATACAGGAAAAATGTATAGACAGATGGACAGGGTACAGGTTGCCACCAGCAGCTCTACACTAGAAGAATATCATCATAGACAATGCTACACCATCTCCACTTTTTATGTAGTTGCTGGGGATTGAGTCCAATACCTTGCCCATGGTAGGCAGCACTCCAAATATGACCTGCATCACAAGCCCTTGTTTATTTGACACAGGATCTGACTATGGCTGGTCTCAAATTCACAGTCTTTCTAGTCTGCCTCCCAGGAGCCGAGAGTACAGGCTTGTAACACTGTACCTGGCTTCCTCTTTTATGGAGGAAAATGCCACTATCATCTTTCCAATTCAATCAAAATACATATTTACTATGGCAGCAGAAGCTGGAGTCTGGCCTGGTACTCAGGAAGCAGAAAGGTAATGCTTCATCCACACAATGGAATCAAAGAGACAAGACAAAAAGCAGGACAAGGTAGAGTAGAACCTGAAAGCTAGTGACTTCCTCCACCAAGCTCTACTTCAAAAAGTTTTCATCATCTTCCGAAACAGTGACAAAAACCAAGGACCAAATGTTCAAATACAGGAATCTTTGGAGGACAATTCACATTCAAACCATAATACAATATCATCCCCAATTTAAGTAAAAATATTGTCCTGTATGTGATTTTTATATTCACACAGGAATAGGAATAACTGATTTTTCTTCCTTCTCTTTTCTAGGTCTTCTTGCATTTTCATCCATTAACATTAACCGTTTGTATAAGAACAAATGCCATTATTTGCAAATATCTACAACTAACAAAATACCAGAGGAGAAGACACTGAATGTAAAAACTTTGTACTTCAGTTAGTAACTAATAAATATACAGATAGATGATGATGATAGATAGATAGCTGATAGAGATAGATAAATGATAGGTAGATAAATGGATAAATATTAAATAAATAAATAAATAAATAAATAAATAAAGTGCTAATCAATGTTTCAAATTGTTGTTCAGGCTGGGAGTATAAACCATTGTAAAATACTGATAGAAAATTGGGCTGAATGGACCCAGAGACCCAGAATGGTCCAGGCAAAGATTTCTCTGCCAAGGTTACCCATGGAAATTGTACAAAACCCTCTGGATATCTCTATTTCCTTTTTTAAAAAAGGTTAAATTATCAGATCTCTGGGCATGAGTATTTTGATACTCGCAGTCAAATTTTCCAATACTGAGTCTGTTGCAACATGGAAACACATGATAGTATCAAAGATTTTGCTCTTTCAATACTGAGTATCATATTTCTGTTTGATTTTTAAGTCATACTGTTGAGAGACCTATGTATAGAAAATGTCACAGTGATAAAACTAACTTTGCATGCTAACATAAAATTTAGTTTTTAAAAATCTCTTTAAAATGAGATTATGAGCAAATAATTGTAGAAAAATTTTAAGAAATAATTATTACTGATAATAAAGTTACAGGTTAACAATTTCTACCATCAGTAAATTATTGGTTTAACCATTTGTGTATTGCTTTTTTCCTCTATCTTCATTATTACCTGCCTCACAGTAGATTTATATTTTTTTCATATGTGTATGATTGTACTGTCTGCATGTAGGTTTGTGCACCCGTGTCGTGCAATGCCACAGAGGTCAGAAGAGGGTGTCAGATTCCCATGGAACTGGAGTTAAAGATGGATTTCAGCCACCATGTGGGTGCTGGGGATGGAAGCAAGGTCCTCTGCAACAGCAGTCAGTGCTCTTAACCGCTAGGCCATCTCTCCAGCTCCAATATATATCTTTCATATATATGTGTGTCTTATATGAAAGATATATAAGACAGAAAGATATATAAGACACACATATATATGCATATACCTGTACACACAGAGATATAGGTATATATCTCTGTGTGTATCTTAGATATCTTCCTTATGGTCTCTTAATATCCTTAAATGAGGGTGCTTCACTGGAAATTTCAGTCATTGTTGCTTTAAATCAGACTATGTATAGCTTTCTTTCTCCTTTAGGGCCTTGAACATGCTAATTCTTCTCAGTTCTTCTGTTACTGTTTTTTTGAGTATGTCATTTTTCTCTTGTATCTCTCTCCAGATAATTTCTAATAAGCTATCCCACACATCAGAATATGCAAAACTATAACATTTTTAGGAAACTCATTTTAGGTTCTCAATATCAACTTAATCTTTAGTGACAATTTCAAGCTGAGTCTTTTGCATATTTATCATAGTATATTTATAGTTTTCAGATTTTAATGGAATTTTTAAAGGATTTATTATTTTTATTTTATGTGTATGAGTATAACAATACCTGCATGTAGGTAGGTGCACCCATGTCATGCAATGTTCACAGTGGTCAGAAGAGGGCATCAGATCCCGCGGAACTGGAGTTACAGCCTGTTACTAGCTAATGGGGTGCTGGGAATCAAACCAGGTCCTCTGCAAAAACACCCAGTGTTTTTAATCACTGAGTCTTTCTCCAGCCCCTTAATGGAATGTTTAAGCTTAGTCTTTAATAAATTAATGCAGATTCTTCGAATTCTCATATTTGGAGTTGCAGTGGTTGATTGCAATCCTCAGGTTTCTGCTGATGTCAGCTGGTGCTGTCTGAACTCATTGTATGACCTATAGCTTTTGACTGTTTGATGAATATTTGAAAATTATTTTTAAGAAGCGACTTAAGACTTAGGAAAATGATACATTTCTGCAGAAACAAACTTCATTTCTTTCTGCACATAAGAGTTGTGGCCACATGAGACCAAGGCTTCAGATTTCAGGGAATAATTCTGATAGCCACTCAGAGCACCTTTTATATATCCACTCTTCCAGAGAGCAGTCTTTGGGGATCTGTCCCAGATAGTGGTAATTCTCTTTGAAAAAGGCTGAACTTAAATTTCTGTTTAAGATTCCGCTAAACTTTGCTGCTTCTAATAGCCATGTTTGACTGAGACATCTTCATTCAGTTCATACTTTCTGTTCTTGATCTGAAATTGTCTTAGTATGTTCTTAAGGTGTTTTGGGTTACACCCCTGTATGCTTTTTTTTCTTAAGTTAATATTGTCTTATTTAAGGTCATTGGATGCATTACAGATCCATTATTGCAAGAACTTGCAACCATTATTGCAAATCCATTTGTTCCAGTTTGTTTCGGATTAATTTTATGCCTTTTACTACTATAAATTATAAACTTGTAAAATACCTGTTTTAATGCTATAAATTATACCATAGTAAAATCTG
This sequence comes from Rhizomys pruinosus, assembly GCA_009823505.1. Lineage (NCBI taxonomy): Eukaryota > Metazoa > Chordata > Mammalia > Rodentia > Spalacidae > Rhizomys > Rhizomys pruinosus. Next base: position 527,333 of record VZQC01011281.1, on the reverse strand, counting down.
TTTTAAATACAGTTTACTTTCTTCAGTTAAATTCTATAAATTACTCTAAATAAATTATTATATGCAAATTATAGTTTAAGACATATATACAAACGCCAAATAATCTGTGTTTAACTTCCTTGGGTTTTCATCAAAAACATTTCTCTCCAGTTCACAAACATACACATAGGCAAGTGGATAATGATTTTCCATTTTGGGTAGCTTGATAATCATTTACAGACATTTTTTCTTTTGAAATGTTTATTTGATACATAGTGAGACTGGAGAAATGTTTATGCTTATTGAAAATATCCATTTTCAAGGCTGGAGAGATAGCCTAGTGGTTAAGAGCACCGACTGCTCTTGCAGAGGACCCGGGTTCGATTCCCAGCACCCACATGGTGGCTGAGATCCGTCTTTGACTCCAGTTCCAGGGGAATCAGACACCATCTTCTGACCTCCATAGCATTGCACGACATGGGTGAACAGACCTACTTGCAGACAGTACATTCATACACATAAAAAATAAATAAAATAAATAAAAAATTACTTTAAAAAAGAAAGCATCCATTTTCAATTTATGAATTAATTGATCAACTTTTCTTAATCATAAGGACCCGCCTCCAGGACAGATCAGAGAGTAAAGGACCTGCCCCCAGGATGGATCAGAGAGAGAAAGAGGAAGAAAAAAAAAAACCACCCAGAATCAAAAGAATGAATATCTATCTATCTATCTATCTATCTATCATCAATCTATCTATCATCAATCTATCTACACACATACATATATATATACATACATACATACATACAATTTATAGCCCTAAGTCCCCACATCAAAAAAAAAAAAAAAAAAAAAAAACAGAAAGGGAACAATAAAATGATCTAACACTGCAGCTTAAAAGTACTTGAGAGTCAACAACAAATGAATCCTAAACCCAAAAGACAGGAAGAAATCACAAAAATCAGAGCAGAAACCAATGAAACAGAAACAAACAAACAAAAAACAACACATAGAATCAATGAATCCAAAAGCTGGTTCTTTATAAGATAAACAAAATAGACATATCTCTAGCCAATTTAACAACAAAAAAAGTAACTCCAAATCAATAACATATGTCTAGCCCATTTAACAACAACAACAAAAAAAACAAAACAACAACAGAAAAAAAAAAAAAAAAAACAAGAAAGAGCAACTCCAAATCAATACTATTTGTGATGAAAGAGGAAACATCACAACAGACAATCATATGGGAATACTTCAAAAACTTATACTCCACTAAATTTGAAAACCTAAGAGAAATGGATGAATATTTGAAATCCTGGGAACCAACAAAGCTTAACCAAGAAGAGATTTACAGTTTAAACAGATCCATAATATTTGAGGAGATTGAGGATGTAATTAAAAAACCTCCCAACTAAAAAAAGCCTGGGTCCAGCTGGATTCACAGCAGAATTATATAAAAATATTTAAAGAGGTCCTACAACCCTTACTACTCAATCTGTTCAGATGGAAACAAACAGAGGGAATTCTCCCAAATTCCTTCTATGAAGCCAGCATCACCCTAATACCCAAACCAGGCAAAGATACAACCAAAAAAGAAAACTATAGACCCATCTCATTAATGAACATAGATGCAAAAAATTCTCAACAAAATACTTGCAAATCTCTTCTTTGTTTTTTGAGTAGTTTATATATTCTGATGTTAATGCTCTGTCAGCTGTGTCAGTGATGAAAGTTTTCTCCAACTCTGTGGGTTTTCTCTTCACTTCATTGATTGTTTCTTTCACTGTACAGAAGCTTTTGAGTTTAATGAGATCCCATTTGTCAATTGTAGACCTTATTTCCTGCTCAACTGCTGTTGGATTTAGAAAGTCTTTTCCTACTCCTGTCTTGTAGGTTGCAGCCAATATTTTTTTGTATCACCTTCAGAGTTTGGGGTTTCCCGTCGAGGTCTTTGATCCATTTGGAGATGATTTTTCTACAGGGAAAGAAGTAGGGGCTTAGTTTTGTTCTTCTACAAATGGTGATCCAGTTTTGCCAGTACCATTTGCTGAAGATGCTGAAATGACTTGTTTTTTGGGTTTTTTTTTGGGGGGGGGTGTTTTTTGTTTTTTGTTTTTGTTTTTTGTTTTTTGGTTGTTTTGGGGGGGGTCTTTTTGAGACAGGGTCTCCCTGTAGCTCTGGGTGTCCTGGAACTCTGTAGACCAGGCTGGCCTTGAACTCACAGAGATCCGCCTGCCTCTGCCTCCCAAGTGCTAGGATTAAAGGTATGCGCCATCACGCCTGGCTTAAAGACAGGTCGTAGCCGCCATGTGGGTGCTGGGAATTGAACCCGCCATGTGGGTCCTCTGCAAGAGCAGTCAATGCTCTTAACCACTGAGCCAGCTCTCCAGCCTCATGACTTTTTTTTTTTTTTTTAATTTCATTTACTTCTGAATGTGCACGAATGTACCGTCTGCATGCAAGTCTGTGCACCCGTGCCGTGCAACGCCGCGGAGGTCAGAAGAGGGTGTCAGATTCCCCTGGAACTGGAGTTCTCCTGGAATTGGAGCTTCAGACGGTTCTCGGCCGCCATGTGGGTGCTGGGGATTGAACCCGGGTCCTCTGCAAGAGCGGTCGGCGCTCCCAACTGCTAGGCCATCTCTCCAGCCCCATGACTTGTTTTTTAAGAGCCAATAATTACCTAACCGAAGAGCTAAAGGTATCATTGAACAAGTATACAAGGTTGAAGGATGATGCCTGTATGCTATGTGACTTAAAATGAATAATAAAGCATAATGACTGAGACTGCCGATGCAAACAAAAACAATGAATCAAATTATCATTCCTAGGTAAAGGTCACACGGTACCCAAGAAGCTAGAAAATGATAAAAGGTACAATTATGAGAAAAATTGTCTTAGTCTTTTTTTTAATTGAATTTTGTGTATTTCACACAGAACACCTCAATCAATCTTACTCTCCTTTATATGCCCTTGCTTACCAGTACCCTTCCACACCTGCAACTGGAATTCATACACTCTGTCATTTGTGCTAAGTCCAGTTGCTAGCATCTTTAGCTATATGTTTCTCAGTGCAAGTTCATCCACTGAGGTCTAATCAGCCCATCCAGAGTTCCTCACTTGAGTAACCAAAAATTAATATTAGAAAAAAAAATCTCAAGTTTAGGACATCATATGCTTACATTACAACAAAGCAAAGATTTGCAGAAGAACTAAAGAGTTAAAAGTAAGGATCAGTACACAGGGAGTAGAGCTGCCTTCCCACAGGCCTGGGGATGAGCACGAAATCCTGGAAGCCAAATAAATGTAGAAAAAAGAAAATCAACTACACATATTGTCTTCTGACCCTCATATGCACACTGTGGTATGCATGCCACACATATCACACACACACACACACACACACACACACACACAACAATAATAACAAATAAATACTTTTAACAAAAGAATTAAAAGTAAGAATCATTCTGGTAGTTAAAAACTTACTTCCAACCAAAGGTTGAACCTGTGACAAGATACAGAACATGCTTTCCATACTGAGTACAACAATAACAATAAACCTAGCTCTTAACAAAAATCCTATCTGACGTTTTTAAGATAAGGGACATGGTCTCATTGTGAAACTGATAATATATCATATTTTAAGTTTCCAATTGTGATTTTGACATTCTTTATCATGACAATGAAATACAGACTCCAAAAGCACAACATTTTAATGTAAATAAATTCGAATCACATACTTTTCTATCCCATCAGATAATATTTACTCTAAAATACCAGTGGTTGTTGCTTCCAGTTTTCTTGCTGTACTTCCACATTCAACTCTGGCATGAAATGGGAAAATTCTGTGATTTCTAAAGATTTCACTTTTCATTTCCCTAATCGCCGGGTTGCAGGCAGATGAAAACTTTTGGCTAATATGATTTACTTGTATTTACTTGTAAAAATATAATAAGAACATAATATTTTCCAGTCACTATAAAACTTCACAAATATTGTGAGATTTTGGTGATTTTTCCATCACTGCTGAACAGAGTAAACCATAAACATCATAAAAATAACTATGGTGCACATAGTAATCTAGTTCACAGTAATACTTCTAGAAGTGATACTGGTTCTATAGATATCATAATAATTTTAACTAATGATTAATTAAATTGGGTTAACTTAACCCCTTAGTACCAGTTAACTTCTAAGGTACAAATTTTAAGCTAAACATTGTCTAAACTGGAAAGTTTTTAAAATTTCTATGGTGCATTTTTTTCTGAATAAATGTATTTTGTTTTAAGAAAAGGGTGATTTTTTTTTGGTCTTTTTGAGACAGGGTCTCCCTGTAGCCCCAGATTTAAAAAAAAAATACCAAAATGCAAGATTTTTGTGCCTGTGGGTTATAGCCAGTTCCTATATCTATATTTCAATATTCCTTCATAAATCATCCCCCTTCCACTGTTTTTAAGTTTATTGTACTTCTCAGAACCTGTCAACATTTTCATACATCTTTGCAATACTGAACTACACAAAGTGTATGTGACATTCATATTAAATGTCACTACTCAGTATCAGAATTTATAATTAGTCAATCAACAAAGACTCAAACGGAGACAATGGTTTCCACATCCTCCAAAGAAACAATATTCAGGGGCATGAGGAGATAATGGAGAAGAAAAACAGTTCCAGTGACTAGAACAAGCCCCTATGGAATAGAGAAGGGAGAAGATATAATGAACAATGCTTTGGTTACTAAATAATTTTTAATAATAATTCTTCTTTAAATCTTTTTATATATACAGTACCTTTTTATGCAAAATTGCTTACATAAGGATATTTATATTTCAAATATTTTACTTTTTCACTTTGTCCACAGTTATTAAAGTTGTTCCCCTTTTTGGTCCCTGTGTTTGGTGCCACTAGTCATCTCCTATATTCTGTGTCTTTTTACATCCTTACAATACAAGTATTTCTGAAAACATAATTAGACCATATCTTCCTACTATGTTAACCCCTTTACAATATCACACAAGTGAACACCTACACACAAATTCATATTCAATAGTACACTTTAGTTATTTGTCTCAATAACCTTCATTAACACTCCTATTGTAATATTGTTTAATATTAGTTGATTGGACATGTGTTTTCAAGCAAATTTCATATTCAAATTAATGATGCTTTTTTCTTCAATATAAATAAACTTCATGTGAGTATGTGAGTTTTCCTGTTATGCTACAATAGATTTTCAATAATCAATATCTATCTTCCTATTTAATTAAACCTCCATTAGACTACCCAGTGAGGAATGAAAATAAACATAATCCATAGAATATATAGCATGAGCAGAAGCAATTTAATAAATGTACACAAGGGCAAGAACTAGATCTGATTTTTCCTTTGGTGTCTGATGGACTTTAGGTGTTTGATAAGTGTTTGTTAAGTAAATGAATTGACGAGACATAAAGAAAGTCAAGAGACAGAGAATGAGAAACAATTCGACGTGGTCATTAAAGGCAGATTCAATGAGTCCTTACACTTAGATCCCAGCCTATCTGGAAATCACTTGGGAACAGTTTTCTGGATGTCTTTGTGTCTATTTCTTTATCTGTAAAGTAAGAGTGGTACTAGTACCTACTTCACAGGTTAAATAGGATGATTTAGGCATTTGGTAAACATCATGTCCATATCATTTTATTTTCTAGTGTAGTTATCAATTTTCTCTTTTAAGAGCTTTTTTGGAAATTGCTAGTTTCTTTATGCAGCTCATCTGCCTACCGTTTCTGAAAGGGGATGATGGGTCTTTAGAGGACCTTCTTCCCCAACTTCCCCAATGCTTTGTGGAAACCATGTGTTTTAAGTGGACTGTCTTCTCTGGTCTAAAACAGAGATAGAAAGAAAGCAAAACACAGAGGGAAGTAAGCTAACTCATGGAGAAGCACATTTACTGATGAAAGTGAGCAAACAGACCAGAAAATTCATATAAAGTGAATTACATCCCACGGAGTGGGAGGAAACCTTCTGATTTCCAGAATATATAAACTACTCAAAAAACAAAGAAGAAAGAAAACAAATAACCCACTCAATAGATGGAGCAAAGAGCTGAACAGAGACTTCACAAGTAAGGAATTAGAGATGGCTGAGAAACACCTCAAGAAGTGTTCAACATCACTAATCATTAAGGAAATGCAAATCAAAACCACTTTAAGATACCATCTTACTCCAATAAGACTGGCTAGGATCAAGCAAACAAATGATACCAAGTGCTGGAGAGGCTGTGGGGAAAAGGGAACACTCATCCACTGCTGGTGGGAATGTAAACTCATGCAGCCACTATGGAAAGCAGTGTGGAGAACCCTTAGAAGACTTGGAATGAGCTTGCCACCCGACCCAGCCATACCACTCCTAGGCATGTACCCACCGGACTCATCCCACCGCAGAGATACATGCACAGCCATGTTTATTTCAGCTCTCTTCACAATAGCAAGGAGCTGGAACCAACCCAAATGACCCTCAACTGACGAGTGGATAGAGAAAATATGGTACATCTACACAATGGAGTTCTATGCAGCAGTAAAGAAAGATGACATCATGAGCTTTTCAGGAAAATGGCTGGAGCTAGAAGACGTCATGCTGAGTGAAGTAACACAGTCCCAGAAAAACAAATGATGAATGGTATCCCTCATCTGTGGATGCTAGTGCCAATTACCTAGTTGTAAGTATTTCTTGTGCAGGACCCCTTGAGCTTTTATCCAAGCAGTTGGGAGTGATGTATAGTGGAAACAACAACAACAACAACAACAACAACAACAACAACAGAAAGGACTGCATCAAAGAACTGACTGAAACAGTAAACTTCTGCTCAAAACAGTCAACTTCCACATGGAGAATATCGAGAAAGACTGAGAAAGAGATGAAAAGCATGTTTGGCAGAATGCATGAGCTCTGGTGGGGTGGGGTATAGGGTGGGGGACACAGGTCTAGATTTGATAATCTTGTACAAAATATATATTAAAAAGATTTAATTTAAAAAAATAAGCAAATAAAAATAAACTGGTAAATATATAAAAAAAGAAAAAATAAAGTGAATTACAAACACACTATTGAGTCTTGTGTATAAAATGAAGTAAAGAGATAGAAGATGGACTTTTAGGCATAAACCTGATGGTAACTTACTCTTTTGCACAGGTTAAATTTGGAGGGCTTCATCTCTTTTGTCTGTTAATATTTCACCAATCTCATAGATTTCTTATGAATGTAAAAACTATGCTTAATTTAGAAACATATAAATCAAAATTTGGAATATTTGTATCAAACTTTGAATACTTTTGTCAAGGTGCACTAATCATTTTTTTTCTTTTTATTTTCCCATGTAATTGATTCCCCAACTCATCTTGAAACAATGCTAGACCTATTTAAATTTAAATATTGTTCCTAACTCCTTTTGGGCATATTATTTTCCACACTACATTACAAATACTAGAGTTAATAGACTACATACTGCAGTTCCATGAATTCAATTGCTATATTTCTTTGCATAAGTCATTCATTTTTTAATTAAATCTCTGGTCTGCAAACATATTACTGTACTTCAAAACAGAATCATTTCAATAGTGTTTGATTTTCTTTATCATGCATTAAATTGTATCAAATCCAGGTGAAGAGCACAATCCAGTAGAAACAAGAAGAGCAAGCTAGGACACACTACACTAGTTCTGTTCACAAATCCAACAACTGGCCACCTATGTAGTGCAAGAGTCTGTACTGGGACCTGGGAACTTAGCAATAAATAAAATGACCCATCTCCACCTATAACAAAGGGTAATCAATCTGATGGAACAGCCTGTAGTTAATCAAGATATTACAACAATGTGCAGGAATTAATGTCATGATAAGGCAATATAGAGTATCATTAGAAGTCTAAGGAAAATAAAACGGGCTGGAATACATTAAAAAATCAGGAAAGGTCTCTGGAGGAAGTAACTGTATCCTGCTACCTAAAAAAATTCAAGTAGGAATAACAGTTATAAAGAAAAGAATAATGCATTTAAAATAAATGATGGAATTAGAGTATTGTTGAGTTCAAAAATGGAGCGAACATTAGGCGGCATCCTAAATAAGAGAGTTAAAGATCAGTAATAGAATATCAGTAGACTATATTCAGCAATGCCAGCTCCACCCACAAATAGAAGGAATCTCCTATAATGCATTAAGCATAAGCATGTTCTGACAAGATCGGCATATTAGGATGCTAACTCTTATAAGATATGTACTAGATTATGAATGATAACTGAAAACAAGACCATTTTCAGAAAGATCAACTAAGATCTTCAACTTCTACATCCCCAAATAAGAAATGGTCATTTCAACAAGGGTAACTAGAATGGAAAACTTACTAATGGAGGAGAAGGGCCTGATCCTGGTGAGTCTTTCGCTGAATCACTTATTACCAGTAATGGTGAGGGATCAACTTGGACAGGCAGTGAGTAGGTGCTGTGGTTGTAGCCTGAAGAAAGGACACACATGCCTTCATTTGTTTATAGTCTAAAAGAACAATCATATAGAGATGACTGGCAAACTATTTTAGAATGAAATGGGAAGTTTGCTCAACTATCTTAGATATATATATATACATATATACATATATATGTATATATATATATAGTTATATTATTATTCATATATATATATATATATTGTATATATGTAAGTATGAATGTAACACGCACCTAGTAATACATCTGAACACAAAACTGGATATGATATCTAATAAGTAAGTGTACACTGACACAAAGGGAGGATGAGGATGCAAAACAAAGGAGTTAGGAATGCCAGGATCTTAGGAAGGGAGAAACAGCACCCTTCAAGGAGGGTTGGGATGTCATGACTAACACCAACAAAGTTTTAAAAAAAATATAAATTATTGAAAAGCTAAGAATTTAGGGTTGGGTTTTTTTTTAAAAGTATTTTTTTTATACTATCACTTGTTTCTCAATCATGAGAGATATCAATTAAATATATTTTGCATGCTAGGTATATTGAAAATATAAGGCCAATAAAATTAATAAAAAACCCTGGTTATGAAAAACAGTTTCCGTGAAACAGTAGATTGAGCAAGAGAGTTCAGTGGACAAGTTCAGATATTTCTGCAAAAGTGTTATGAACCAAAGATTCAATGAACTTATTCGGCACAGACAACTTGACTATACAGCAGTCTCCACATTCTGTCTTCCAAGCCCTCTCTACCTGTCTCTAGGACTAAGAATAACACCTGAGCCAGGTGTGGTGTGCACACATGGTCCAACACTCGAGAGTGCAGAGGGCAAGCGGATCTATGTGACCACCTGGTCTTACATAGTGAAGTTCCAGGACAGCTGCACTACATGGGAGACCTTTCTCAAAAGACCAAAAAAGAAAGAAAGAAATAACTAATTACAGTGCTCCAGTTCTAAACTGACTTGCATACAACTTCCTAACTCTGTGAATTGTACTATGCATCAGTATTATTAGAATTTCTGACGTGCTAGCATGGTTCAGGACAGGCTAATTCAGCGAAACTGTATTTCACTGAAAACTAGGAACTTATAGCTTGTGATTACTAAATTCATTCTATAATATATAATCTTTTCTTATGAGCCTTCAATTGTCAACTGATACTTCCTTCCTATTTTTTTACTGGAAAATTAAACCATTGATCAGTAAAAGAATTCTTTCCAGAGGGGCTGGAGAGATGGCCTAGCAGTTAAGAGCACCCACCGCTCTTACAGAGGACCCGGGTTCGATCCCCAGCACCCACATGGCGGCCGAGAACCGTCTGAAACTCCAATTCCAGGAGAACTCCAGTTCCAGGGGAATCCAACACCCTCTTATGACCTCCGCGGCATTGCACGACACGGGTGCACAGACCTACATGCAGACAGTACATTTATACACATACAGAAATAAATAATAAAAAATTTAAAAAAAGGAAAAAAAAGAATTCTTTCCAGAAATAATCCATGTGCTTAAAAAATGCACAATGAAGACACGTCATGGATGATTTTTTTGTGGCCTTTGAACTCTGTCTTCACATTACCTCTGAAGATAATTGTACATTCATTGTCATAAAATCAGTAATGAAGGGCTGGAGAGATGGCTTAGCGGTCAAGAGCATTGGTTGCTCTTGCAGAGGACCTGGGCTCAGTTCCTAGCAACATGTGTGTCCTTACATACCTGCAGGCAATATACTCATATGCATAAAATAAAAATAATAAAGAAATTATTGAAAACAACAAATCAGTAATAAAGAAATTGACCAAGAGTTATTAAAAGATGCAGTTCAGACCACACCAACAGAGACAACATTCTTACAGGCATAAATTTATTGAGAAGCATATTTTATACATAATCAATCAATAAATCACACACTTGCCTGCCAAAGCCATGACATAAGCTATGTGTATTTAGGCAGTTCAAATGTTTCACATCAGACCACTCCAAAATACCTTGTTAGCTATTGACCCACACTAATTCTCCAACAGTAATGTGATGGACTTAACTAGTGAAAATTGCAGAAGAATACTAAAAATGACACTTTAGTGGGACTTGACCCAACATATTTGATTGTGGTTATCATTTTATTTTCTATCTTTTCACAAACTATTTTAGATAGGTAAGATAGAATATCTTTGTATAAAGGCTAGTTCACTGGTCTATAGTTGGTAGAATTGCCTTTTTCATTTTGAAAACTCCTGAAGAAATTGGATTTACAATCTTCTATCAATCATTTCTGTTGTTTACTATAATGTTACCCATAAATCTTATCACTGCTCAGGGACTGAATTTATTCAGATGAAAAGACATAAGTATACTTAGATTATCTATTTGCTCAGAAATATATGTTTATTTTCCTTAGGCTTTAATTTTGTACAACTACTAAAAAATTGGCTTATTTCCAAAATAAAGTGATGGTTTCTCTGTTTTAGTATTTGTTTTAACAGTTTCCTGGAATTTCATACTCTCTTTTTTTTTGATGACTTTCTACTGTTCACTTAGAAATATAGCAAAATCATTTTAAATTAATATCCACTTGAATTCAAGTTTCATATATTTTTATAACTTGCCTGTTTCAGAACACTATTTGTTATTATCAGGAATAACTTGAATATCCCTGGTGAACTTACAGGGAAGACTACATTATCTATTATTCAGTAGGTTTGCTTGAGCTTCACAAAACCACTGCTCTGGATAATTAATAAATAAACCTGCCAATAAAATTATTCATATGGAACCAAAATAAAGTAAATATATTTATTTGCCAAAATTTTCTTGGAGTAATATTTTAAAGAAAAATCTATAATTTTCTTTCATAATATGCTTAGGTTTAGGACTGGGTTACCTAATCTATCAAATAAAGTATCTCTTTTCTATTAAAGTCAAGAGGACACAGTATCACATTATTAAAAAGTGGTTCATTTCTTGTTATGGCAATACACCTTTGAAGGGCACAGAAATTAGTTTAATTGGATAAATTAGATGTTCTTTGTGTCCATATGGATTGTTGAATTTAATGATTTGGTTGAATGGATGTCAATATTTCTATTCAATCTTTCAGTTAAACTAATATTAATCTTACATTTTCTAGAAGAAAGCTTAATAGCAGAAGATAACTATGCTACCTCGAGGACCTACAGTAAGGTCACTGGATATAAATGAGCACATGTTGTTTTTCTGAACAATTCTGTAGCCAAGAGAAAAGACATGGAAATTTTAACTGTGAAGCTTTTCTCCCTTTCAAACAATTTGGACCAGCACTAAACAAACCTGTCTGTCTTTGTCATATCATTATATTTGGTATCATTTATACCAACCTGTAAGGATCATGTAAAGTAATTGGTTAACTTAGTGCTTTTTAAAAAATTTATGTTTCAAATGAGAATGTTTATACTGACATGATTTAGACAAATGATAATGGTTTAATTACATGTTACAATAATAGAAGACAGGGGTTTTGTTGGTTATTAAAAATTATAAAGCTACAAAATACTGAAATCATTTTACATTGTCCATTAAATTTTAAAATGAAGAGAGTGCATCATTCTGAATATAGGCAATAAGAATGTGATTCAGAGAAACTGAAAATTACAAGAACACTAAAATATTGTCTTTATTTTTTTACTGAAAATTTTTGTATTTGATACAAAACACCTTAATCATTTTTATAGTCCCTCCTCTATCCGCACCCTCCCATAAGTTCCACCAATGGATTTCATACATTCTGTCATTTATATTAAGTCCTACGTAGTCAAGTTAGTGTGCCCAGACCTCCATAGGTGCAAGTTTGTCCACTGGTACCTAGTCAGCCTATTTAGATAGCCTAAATGAAGAACAGCTCTTTCAGGGGCTGCAGAGATGGCCTAGCGGTTAAGAACGCCGACTGCTCTTGCAGAGGACCAGGTTCGATCCCCAGCACCCACATGGAGGCTGAGAACCGTCTGTAACTCCAATTCCAGGAGAACTCCAGTTCCAGGGGAATCCCAGACCCCTCTTCTGACCTCCACGGCATTGCACGACATGGGTACACAGACCTGCATGCAGACAGTACATTCATACACATACAAAATAAATAAATAAAGTTAAAAAAAAAGAACACCTCTCACTCACCAGGAGTAATCAGCTGCCAATAGTTTTTTTGGCTAAGATTGGGGCCTGGTACCTTTTCTGCTGCTTTTTTGGGGGGGTTCTTTTTGAGACAGGGTCTCCCTGTAGCCCCAGCTGTCCTGGAACTCACTCTGTAGCAGGCTGGCCTTGAACTCACAAAGATCTGCCTGCCCCTGCCTCCAGAGTGCTAGATTAAAGGCGTGCGCCATCACACCTGGCTGTTCTGCTGCTTTTATGCTGACTTTTTAACTGCTTGAATTTGCTTAGGTCCTGTGCATGCTGACACCATTGCTGTAGATTCGTATGACAAGGTCTCAGGAGTCTGTAAGACTCTGTTTGCATGTGGTCATCATGCACCTGCTCCCCAGGCTCTTCAATCTTTCTACTTTGTCTTCTGCAATGGTCCCTGAGCCCTGGGAGGATGGAGTTAAATAGAGGAGTCCTATCCAAGGATTCTCACTCTGCAGATAATTATTCTCTACGCTTTGTCCACTTGTAGCCTTTTATGTTTGTTGCCCTCTGTTGCATAAGGGAGCATCATTGATGAGAGTTGAGAGATGCATTAGTATTCTTTCTCCACCTTGTTCCACTAAGTTCCATGAGCCTTAGGTGGACAGGTTCCATTGAGGATGTGACACTTGTTCTCTGTGTGTGACCAGTCATGGAATTCTGTAAAGAGTCTCCATCTTTTGCAAAAGAAGTTTCTTTCATAGTTGGTGACTGGCATACTTGTCTATAAATAAAAGGGTTCTTATTTAGAATATAGTTAGAAATTATAATTGTCTAGGAATGAGACATTATAATTGCCTAGGGATGAGACAGCCTTGGGGTTTGGCTAAGATTTATGACCTCTTCAGCGATGTGTATTTGGCTATGTCTACAGTACCACACGTGAATTCACTCCCACTGAGAGGGCTTTAAGGCCCACTTTAGGTAGCTGTTGATTATAAAGTCCCACTACTGGCCCAATGTAGTTTTCTGTGCCAGTCATTCTTGAGGTTACTAGGCCTTAAAGATGGGTTTGGACATCAATTGATGTTCTCCTTTAGCAGCCTGCAGTGTCGTCCAAAACTGTGAAAGCTAGCCTTCAGGGAGGTAGCTTCCAGGTCAGTTCTAGCTCCATTGCTCCAAGTCCTGTGGCTGAAGTATGTCCTGTTTTCAGCAATAGGGTCTTACCTTCAAGTTCTGGGAGGCGATCAAGGACTGTGGCAGTAGCCTGTGTGATTTTGGGAGTTTCTTGGGCTATCCTATTGTCTTCCATTGCTGTGACAAAACACTCTGACCGACACTAACTTGGGGAGGAAAGGGTTTATTCAGCTTACATCTCCTGGGTCACAGTTCGTCACTTAGGGAGCCCAAGGCAGGAACTCAGGGCAGGAACCTGGAGGCAGGAGCTGAAGCAAAGGCCAAGGAGGAATGCTGTTCACTAGCTTGCTCCCCTGACCCGTGCCCAGCCTGCCTTCTTATACTGTACACAACAACCTGCCCAGGGTGGCACCATCCATAGTGAGCTGGGCCCTCCCACACTGCTCGACCATCAAGACAATACTCCACAGATGTGGACACAGGCCAATCCAATGGAGCCAATTCCCCAATTGAGGCTCCCTCATCCCAGGTGTTTCAAGTTGACACTAAAGCTATCCAGCACACCTATTATCCTGCCCAACAAATTGAAGACAATTTTTCTAGTTATATAGCCTTCAGCTATATGCTTGGACATTTGTAAAGATGTTGCATGTGTAATTTTTCAGTAGGTTTTTTGACCTGTAAGTTTCCCTCAGGTTTTTGACACCATCTAAGCATTATTTTTTCTCTCTTCTCTCTCTGTCTAATCCTCCCTCCCCAGTTAATGTACCCCCATTTTCTTCATTTCTCCCTTTATAAGACCTCTCCCCTATGATCCCCAATCTCTTGAGCTCATTTTTTTTTTACTATGATGGTTCCTTCTATAAACCTCACTTTCCTTCTCATTTAAATACTTCCATTTTACCCATTTCATCCACATTTTTATAATCCACTCATCAGTTGAGGGACACTTGGGTGGTTTACATTTCTTAGTGTGTAAAGAATAGCAACAAACACGGATGTATAAGTTTCTCTCCAGTACAATGAGTCCTTTGGGTAAATGACAAGGAGTGGCATCACCAGATCATTTGGCAGATTCATTTTTCTTCTTTTAAGCTTCACACTATTGTCTGTAGGGTTTCACGGTTTACAATCCCACCAGCAGTGAGAGTGCTCCCTTTCCCCACAACCTCTCTAGCATCTTAGCCAGTCTGGCTGGGGTAAGATGAAATCTTAAAGTGGTTTTAATTTGCATTTCCCTATTTACTAAATACACTGAGCAAGTTGACAGTGTTTCTTACCCATCTTAATTCTTCTTTTGAGAACTCTGTTCATCTCCACAGCCCATCTATAATTAGGTCACTTGTTTTCTTGATTCTTTGTTTTTTGAGTTCTATATTTATTCTGGATGTTCGACCTCTGTCAGATGTGTCACCACTGAAGAATTTTTTCCCATTTTGAATTTTCTCTTCACTTCCTTGGTTGTTTCTTTTGGTGTGCAGAAGCTTTTTTGTTTGAGATCCCACTTGTTGATTGTTGACCTTAATTCTTGAGCAACTGATATCAGATTTAGAAAGTCCTTTTCTACACCTATATCTTACAGGATACTGCCTGTGTTTTCTTCTAAAATTTCAGTGTTTCAGGTTTTATGCTACCTTTGATCCATTTGGAGTTGACTTTTGTGGAGTACATTACTGAACAAATATGCATAAACCATGCCCTTCTTAAGAATATTTTGTTTAAAGCAATAGCTTAATATTGAACATCGATAGTCTAAATCACTAAAATAAAACTATTCTATTAACTGAATTTTAAGTTGGAAAAAGTTTAATAGTATGGTAATCTTGGTTGTCCATCTGAATGCATTTAAAAATCAATGAACTCCTCTGAATGGGTCTGTAAGGGGATTTACTGGTCTAATGAAAGGAGGAGGAAAACCTCTCCTCCAGAGAGCACCTATCCATGGCAGCCCAGACCTAACGAGATCTGAGGGGAAGACACGCTGCTTCTCCAGCCAGTTCACTCCTCAATGATGAGCGCATCTATTCTGATGCTGCCACCGTTGCTCACGTCCTTGGTGGACAGAAAAGCCCAACTTCTTTGTCCTTCTAATGTGGACTAAAGACGAGAAGCTCTCCCTGAATCCGCCAGATATTTGGAGCAGATGTGGACTATAGAAGGATCTAACCTGGTAGAATGAGCAGCTACTTGGTATTCTCAGCCACTGTCTCAGTGTGTAGACAGCCACTGTTGGGATAACCTACTCATACAGTGCAGGCCAATCTAATAAATCCTCTTCATGATCTATATCCATTCATTCCATCCCATCTAGTGTCATAGTAAATATCATTCACATTTGAGAACGTACTGTAAGAAGTAAGAGTTGAAAAAAGAAATTATTATTTTTATTATTATTATTTTATGGTCATGCACCTCCTTCCCTAGCTCTTACAATCTTTCTGATCCCTCTTCCAAAATGGACCCTGGGCCTGTGTGGGTGATGTTTAGTATAGGAGTCTTGTCCAGGGACCCACACTCTGAAATCTTATTCTCTACACTTTGTCCAGATGTGGCCTTTTGTGTTCATTGCATTTTGTTGCATGAGGACGCCTCGCTGAAGATAGTTGAAGCATGCATTAGTATTCTCTCTGCCCTTTGTTCCACTATGTTCTGTGAACCTCTACTCACACCACAACTGTCACAGTGATACTCAGAATAAAAACACTGTGCCTGGCTTTAGAGAAAATAAACTGTTGTCATCTACTTCAGCAGTACTTCCATTCCAATATCGGTTACTCCCTTGGCTCTCTCTCCTACACTCCTAATTTTGCACTGTTTCAGCACTCAGTATTTGTCCCTTTCTGTTCTCTCTATACTCACTTAATTGATGACCTCATTCAATGATGGTAGAACCATATTCCAGTAACTCTTAAATGTATATCTCTAGCTCAGTAGACACACTCTGCCTGCCTGATTCTTCCAGTGGAGTGTCAAGTAGACATTGTAAATTCATTATCTCTGAAGCAACTCTAGTCTCCTAAATTGTCAAACCAATAATTCAGAATTATATTCACCCTAAATTCCAAAATTAGGAACATCAGTGTCACCTGAAAATTTGCTAAAAATGTCACTTCTGAAACCCATCTACACCTACCACAAAAGGAACTGTGGAAAGAACTAAGAAATCTCAGTATTTCATAACTTATAACTGAATCCTCATCTTTGTCCAAGTCTGACCATCTGGAAATAGAGTTCTACAGGCTCCTGGGATCTTGTTCACATGCACCTACAGCAATGGTGTCAGCACACACAAAACCCATGCAACTCAAGCAGACAAAAACCCAGCACAGAACTGTGGAAATGTGCACCAGCCCCAAGCTTAGTGGAAGAATTATTGGCAGCTGATTACTGCTGGCTGAGGAAGATCTGATCTTCTTCAACAGAAGGACTCTAAATAGGCTAACTAGACCCCAATGGGTGAATTTGCATTGAAGAATGTCTGATGACACTAACTTGACACCATAGGCCTTAACACAAATGACAAAGTGTATGAATTACAGAGGGGGCTGGAATAGGGTGCTAGTGGGGAGAGGGTATAAATATGATCAGACTATTTGGTATGAAATACACAAACATTCAATAAAAATTTACAAAAAAAAGAACTCTCTTGAAAAGAAAACAAACGGTCTTTTGCATATTAACACAATCTTGGAAAAGGACAGGTTTTCAATTAAAAGCCTGCATCCTGGGCTGGGCATGGTGGCGCACACCTTTAATCCTAGCACTTGGAAGGCAGAGGCAGGAGGATCTCTGACTTCAAGGTCAGCCTGGTCTACATAGCAAGTTTCAGGATAGCCAGAGCTACAGGGAGAACCTATCTCAAAAAGACAAAAAAAAAAAAAAAAAAAAAAAAAAAGCTGACATCCTTTGTAGTTCATTGAGATAATGATAGCTAAAATTGTTCAACTTCACCACAGTTTCCTGGA
>VZQC01011281.1:429669-504669 GCA_009823505.1 Rhizomys pruinosus | reverse complement strand
CTTTGCTTCCTGATTGGGAGAACAGGCAAAAAAAAAAAAAAAAAAAGACAAAATGGCAGTTACTAAAACAGTGAGGCGTCGCATTGCCTCAACAAGTTGGAAGCATAATTTAAAATCCCCCAAGTATGCCTATTATAAATATGGAAACACCTTTTTTTAATGCATGGTACTCAGACCTACAGAAATTCACCTATGTATAATTTTACCTATATGCATATATAAGGTGATGCAGATTATTCTGTGATAGAAATGGCATAGAGAATAAATGGATCTTTGTTCAGCATTAGATATATGCATTTAGGTAGCTATAGACTTCATTATCCTCTATTAAATCATTTACTAGAAAACTAGAAATGTTCTAATAAAACATAGCAGAAAAATGAATTATGGCTGATAAGGGTGAGAGATGTCAGGATGGAAGTGGTCTGTTCTAATAAAGGGCTCCACAGATTCCAGTATTCTTTCTAGTCCATTGGAACTAAAGTAGTATGTTAACAAGCACAAAGCATCATTTTCTCAGCCCAGAACACTGCCACTGATTTATGATTCTACAGCTGACAGAAACAACATGGTTGCAGATTTATATGCTCTGGGAACCAAACAAACTAATTTAATAATCTATACAGTAATCGTCTTTTTACTGTTTACTGATTAAAAAGCCCTTGAAATAATGAGATTTCCTGCAATAGGAAGGTGTAAACACATGAGATGTGATGATTATCAATGGCCTCAAAGTCTTCCTGGAGGATATGAGGGCATTAGGGTTCACAAATTGGACTCTATTGGCTTTATTATATAAATAGTAGAGTAATATATATATATATATATATATATATATATATTAGAGTACATTAAATTGTGCAGATGGGAGTAACAGGAGGTGTGGGTAGGAGAAGGAATCTCAATACCTAAATACCATCAAAATATACTATATGAAAATCACAAAAATTCAATTAATAAAAAGAGAAAGAAAATACCTAGCTTGTCTCTGGGTTTCTGAATCTGAGCCAATGCGTCCCATCTCGGAATTTGGGTCTCAGTCTGGGAATTTAGAATTCAGAATCCCTGAGTCATTGAAAATATTACCAAAACAAAATTTCAAAAAAGCTCATAAAACTATTTAAGGAAATGAAAAACAAACACAAATGTAAACTATATAAAGGAAAGGCTACTATAACTTTTAACTCTGTAAGAACAGTAAGGCACACACCTAACTGGTCCATGAGCTATTCTTTTACAACAAAAATTATTTGCTTCTGGATAAAAGAATGTATGATTAAGAATATTAATGTTAGCAGTTTGGTGAGAAATCCAAAGATATTGAGAATTGTATGGTTGTCTTAGTCACCACCATTTGGAGAATTGTTTTCTTACAGTTTTTGACAATCAAGGAGGCTGAATTACTTTTGGAATACTTCATAGCTTGCAGTATCTGGAATGATGTATAACCGAGGAAACACTTCAGTATCATTTATGGAACTTATTCACTTTCCACTCAAAAATACAACACAGTTCACAATTATCACGTTGGAAAATTTTGTTTTAAGACTTTGTAATATTCACGACACGGGTGCACAAACCTACATGCAGACAGTACATTCATACACATAGAAAATAAATAAATAAAATTTAAAAAAAGATTTTGTAATAATGCAGATCGAACATTTTCTGAAACTATTCAGGAACACTCATCATCGATTACTGAATTGATATTTTCATTTAAATAAAAACAAAATTATAAAAGAAACGTAAACATATATAATAGCCATAGGTTATTACACTGCAGAACCTTCTTTAAAGTATTTAGTTTACATTTTTATGTAAAGCTAAATGCTAAAACCTGGGGCACTGTTCCCATGTGATCTTGTTCCACAAATTGGATAAGGAAGACCCAGGTTTAGAATGTTTGCCAATTTTCATATGGATTGAACTTTCACTAGAAAATCTCAGATGTGAACAATGAAAACTCTACTGTTGGTGTAATTACCAGTTTCTGGTAATGCTCAACCTGCTGTAAGGTGCTAATGCTTGTTTAAAAACAGAAGGACAGACCCTATGTACTGGCAAAATAGTGGCCCTCAAATAATTAGCAAGTGCTGTCAACAAAATGACAAAACATTTTAGTATTTGATTGAGAGTATCTGTCCTGTGTTCATATCCCTTGTCAGCACTGATTCATAGACTACACAAGCCTAATAATACTGAATTATAACTAAATGTTATCATATATTTAATATTTTCTATTAAATATGTTTCTTTGAAATTCCCATGTATAAATTGTTCTTTATTTTTATTTTGTTTCATATTTGAGGGATCAAAATAAATGACTAAATTTGAAATCTCTATTAAAATACATCCTTCTTTCAATATTTGTAAAAGTATGTCTCCTGTTTTCTATCAGATATATCAAATAGATAGATCTACTAGCAATTGAGTGATTCTGTGAAAGGGAGAGGCCATTTTCCATATTGGTGTGTTGACCAGACTCAAAGAGACAGACTCACACCCAAGAGCACTTGGGAAACACAGATTACATTCAGTAGACCTTTAAAATAAGATAATAATGCTGGAGGACATGAAGGGACAGGGAATCAGATGGGTTGGAGAGGGGTAAGGGGCCTGAATGTGATCAAATAAATGAAATTCTCCAGCCAAAATATATTTTAAAGTATTTTTATATTACATAATGCCTGATTTGTCTCAGAATTGTAGTGAACATTAAAAGAGATAAACTTTGAAATTACTTTATAAACAATGAAAAAATGTATCTAATAGTACACATTATTGTTCAAAAGAACCTAACATTCCCCTCATACAACTGTGTATTTTTTATTTTATTTCCTGTTATTTTCAGGAGTTCACGCATCAATTCTAATATATCAAGCTCATCCTCCATTGCTTGACATAGAAGGTTCAAAAAAGACTGGAGAATTCTGGGTACTTTTGTTGAGACTTCCAATACAGTGTGTTCAACAACATATTGAGCAGATGTTTGCTCCATAGTAAGAGTCCCTAAAAAGGCCTTTCTATTTAAACTAACAGTTCAGTTGGTTACTGCCTTACACAAATATGAAGTGTTCCTGAGTTTCTTTTCTAACACCAAGCTATGAGGTTTTGTCAGATAAAAGGGATTAACTCTGTCAACTTGACTATCAAAGGGTGGTTGTCTGAAAACAGAAGGCATACAAAGGTACCAGGAGAACTGGAGAAAGTGTTCTAAGTGTAGCAAGCTGTTTAAGGAGTTGACTTTCAACAGGCAAGGGACAGTAAGGCCGTAAGAAACTAGGTAAGAAACCTGTCTACTGTATTGAGCAGGGCTATTGACTAGGGTGAACAGCTTGTGTTCTGTACACTAAACAGCTATTAAGACGATAGAGTAGGGGTAACAGCCCATACAGTCACCACAGAACATTCCCAAATTTCCCTTCTCTCCCTTAGTGAACATACATCTATTTTAACAATATTTCTCAGCTTGTAAAACAAGGAAGATGCTCTTGATCAGAAGCGTAACTTTTTCCAACTCTAAGAAAGATGAAGAAAGAAAGGATAGGAAGGAAAGAGGAAAAGAGGGAGGAAAGAAGGAAGAAGAGAAAGAAGGAAGGAGGGAAAGAAGGCAGGAAGGAAGGAGGGAGGGATGAGACAGAGAGAAAGAAATATTTCAATATTCCTATAGCTTAGGTAGCAGTAAAGAAAAGAGCTATAAAATAATCTGCCTATCATATGCAAATATAACTGTAATTTGGCTGTAAATTTTAATGTATTAAAACAAAAATTATCTAATGATACCTATTAAACTGTGACCAATAAATGTATTGATTCCTTCTTTATTCCTCAGAAATAAATTATCTTCCACTTGAGGTGTTAACACATTCTCAACTATCTACTATAGCTTAAACATTATTTTGTGTGATAATAAGATAATCTGGAAAAGGTAAAAATTAACTGTATTTGTTAGTAAAATAATTGCTGCTGAGTAAAGACCTTCAGATTACATTTCACTTGCCTTTACATTTAAAGAATGATATATTATGATAATACAACAGTGAACATATGTGTCACTGCTGCTTTAAAACAATGTTTTGAAAAACAAATTAGTGAATGGCAAGCTGGGCATTGAGACTCTGACAAGTACTCATGATGCTAGTTCTGAACCCAGAAGTCACATGTTTCTTCCCTGAGATTTGTATACAAATTTTCACTTAACAAATTTTCACTTAAATCCCTTTTGTCTTTTACTACAAAATCTTTTTGAACTTCAAAGCTTTCTTTCAATTTTTGTTGTCTGTAAGAGAGTTTCAATTCTTTTGTAATTTAAGATTTTTTATTTGAGGGAATTTCATACACAAATACTGTTACCCTTCCAGATCCTCTGTGAAACCTCCCCTCAATTTCATGACCTCTTTTATAATTACTTTTGTTACATATATACATACACATAGACATACATACACATATACATATACATGCATATAACTCTTGAGCTCATTTAGTGTCATTCCTATATACATGTGTTTAGAGATGACTACTTGGGATTAATCTAGCAGAAGCCTAGTCCCCAGAGAAAACTGACTGTCCCATGCTCACCACGGTCTGACTGCCTATACCTCTTCCTCTAGAGTCATAACTCTTCATCTAGGGCTGAGGCCTTGTGAAATTTACCCATCCATGATAGCATGTCTGCTGGTGTTGTCCTTCTGCAGGTCTCATTTAGGCAGATTTACTGTATAATCTTTTATTAAGATTAAAAAGAATCCAGAAAACCTTGAATCAACTGAACAACACATAAAATAATGAAATGAAACAGATATCCAAAGAACCATTGATAGACCTACAAAACTAAAAGCTACTAGAAACATGAAATGTGACATGAAAAAAAAGAACACCAGTTTAATCTTAGGTAAGATATTTCGGATAGAGAGAAGCAAAACCATGAAACAGCTCAAGTATTTGGTTGTACAATATTCATCATAAACTTTCATAGAAAACTTCCCACTTTTTGCTTTGCTTTGTTTTGTTTTTCAAGAGACAGTGTCTTCTGTATCCCAAGCTGGTGTGGAAAGGTAATGACTAAGTGTGCGGAGTACTCCAGGATCTTCATCATCAGAGGCTCACAAGCTGTAGATGTAAAATGAGCAGGCTTCTATGAGAAGCTGTCATGTCTCAGTCATTTACAATGATTATAATGACTAAACAATACATAATAAAATACCATCCATAAAGAAGAACCATACAAAGAAATGGAAAAGGGTGAGATAAAGTATCTGTGATTATCCACATACTGAATATTTTTCATCAGCTTTTGCTAACAATAATGTTTTTAAGATATTCACAACTCTGAGTGGAACTTACAAAAGAAAAATTACATAACAGTACTCCATTGTTGAAATTCTAGTATTTTCCAACAAACATTACCCAAATTCAATACTTTTAGTTATTACAAGGCTTGGGAATTTGGTAACATTTCAAAACAGTATTGTTAGTAAAAAATATAATTGAGCTGATTTACTTCAGAATTGACACAATTTTAATGTGAAGAGTAGACAGGAAACAGTTTGAAACTGCTGTTCCCATGACTTGGAAAAGAGGTAGTGTTGGTGTCCACTGAGATATGGACTTATCTGTTCAGCTTATTTCAGGATAAGTCTGCCAATCATAACAATCTTCAAAGATTCTCCTGATTTGGGTATCTCCCATTTACCTGTTTTCACACAAAGATGCATCTAAATGGGTCAATTTTTGAATGTGAGCTGACTAGCCAGTGATAAGAAATATTCACATTGACTTGAAAAGTGAGCAAATTATGTAATTCTAGTGTTGGTCATGCAAATATACATCACAAAGAACCAGGACACTGTCAGGAACATTGAAAACTGCACTAAGGAGTTGAAGCAGTGCAGCCTCTGCAAATCACTTGTAACAACAGTCCCTCTAGATATCTGCTTTATTTTTATATATTTTCCTCTGACTCTGTTTTATCTTAATATGATTTCTAGTTATTTTTTGATTGAATTTATTTTCATAAAGAAAAAAGACAAAAGATTATTAATCTACTGAACAGAAAGTTTAAAAGACTGTTTTTTTGTTGTTTTTTAATTTTGGTTTGGGGGTATTTCTTTTTGTTATTGTTACATGGAGCACATTTGTTGAAGTTGTTACTGACCATTACTTCTTATATATCATTAACTTCTCCTTGGAAGTTTTATTGGTTTTTTAGAGATTATCTTTGAATTTTTAAAACCCCAAAGACAGCAGGCCACAGTATGAACACAGCATAAAAGAAAATACTTTTCTGAAAGAACTTCTTCATCTGCATTAGATTATGCTCAAAGCCTAGTAGCCTTTTCATATTTTTCATTTAAATCACAAACCTAGTTCACAATTGTAACAGTCTGCAAAACCATGTTCACTCATTAAGATAAGTGTGTCAGTAGAGAGAAGGGAGCACAGCGGGCTGGGCACAGGCCGGCCATGTTGCTTAGCTTCTGTTGTTCCATTTCCTGGCTCAACATTCCAGAGCCAAGCTCCTGACCCCTGATCATTCATAAAAACTCCTCTTGCTGTGAACTATGACCAGTTAGCAACTCTGGGTGGTGCATCTTCCTCTCTACTGCATACATGGTCCACTTGTGTTCTGATATTCGTGGAGCAAAACTATGTATCTTTATGTAATATGAACCACTTATAAATCAATTTTGAGATATTATATTCCTGTTATACCACTTTCAAGGAATTTAGGTAGCTTTAAAGAAAAACAATCTACCAGTTAAAAATCTAAGCCTGACCCCAAACAAGGTACAAGTCACATATTGGTATTAACACCTGAAAAATAATATTTAATCCCCAAACAAAAGCATTGCTTCTCTGTCCAATTTGATGTCTTTTTCATGCTGCCTCAGTGATGGCCAAATAATTGGTTGTTCACTTGTGTCCTTGTCTCCCCCGACAGTTCCACAGATGCCCTGAACAATGCTCCAAAGACTGCTTTCAGTAGGGGCAAATCCTCATTAATCATTTCTGGCTGACAGCACAAGGGGACACCTGCATCTGGTGAGGGAGTCCAGCCATGGTTTATGGGAGTGTGGATTAAAAACCAGCCCATGTAATATATAGGGGACTACTTTTAACAGTAATGAGAAAAACAATGACAATAACAACACATATACACACACACACACACACACACACACACACACACACCAGATAACAAAACTGAATCCTCTGTTTACACTTCCATTTGTCTAATATTGCAGGCTGAAGTTGTGGTTCATACTGCCTTTCCAGTACCATTCTACACTATCAGAGAAGTAACCACACAGGGTTATGACAAATAGCTGCTAAATTCTTCATGCTCACATCCACCAATGTTAGCATTAAATACTGATGAACTGTCACATAATTTTCATTTAGAAGTGATTGCAGTTTCAGCTCCTATCTTATGGTGCTCATAAATATTTCTCCTACTATATTTCACTAGTAGAATTTATGAAATACACAATTTTTGTAAGAGCTCTTGCTCCTATGTGATCACTTCCTTTTATTGAAATAATAAATATGTCTGTTTCAAAGAAAGGGTTAAGAAGATTGTAGAAATATGACCAGGAAATTATATATAATTTATATGACATATATATGTTTTATCCTATAAAGCTATTTTCATTTGTATTCTCAGTACTTTGTTTCCCAGAATACAAGAGTTTTATTTTCCTTGTTACTCTTTTCCTGGTTGCAACCAGGAAAAAGACCAGAAATCATGAATCCTAACTCATATCTTAAAGATTTTTGCCTTAACCAAAACTATGAAAACTGTCAGAACATAAAGGCTAACAGTTGAAATACTCACAAGCTTATAGCCATACAGTACACTAACGATTTACAAAAATAAAACTAAGAAAACCTTTTCAAAACACTAAAAGTTCTGCAAGGAACACTAAGAGAAGACTGTAAAGATTAGTAAAGTTATCTTTCCCTTTGGTAAAATCCAGTAACAAAATCTTCTATGTGAATTTGAAATTAATTGTAGTTTTATCATAAATGTAAAATTAGAAAGTTAAACAGCAAGTGTAATATTATTTATAGTTTCATATTGGAAAATTTTGTTTTTGAAATATGATCAGGTTTAAAGTTCTAGTTTTATATAAATGTTTGCATATACACACAAGTTGAGTAGAAGTTAAAGTTTCCCAAGATGAAAATCTAGTCTCAGTTAAGTTTGTATGATAACGATGGAATAAATGACAGTAAATTGTGCTTGCAAAGTCATTGTAACATCTCTTAACCTAAACATTTACTAAAGCTTTCATTTAAAAGAATATGTAGGAAGCCCAAAATGGAAAGGTGCCTGATACTGAGAAGAAAGAGTTAAATTGTCATCAGAGTGGCAAGGGTGACAAACAGTGCCACAGAAATGGAACTTCCATGTCTCCCAGTAGTTCAAACTTCCATTCTCCTCAGCATCCTCGGCCTCTCTTTCCTGCAGGGACACCATGCAGTGGAGATGGGTCCACAATATGCTTCTGTTCTTTGTGGGAGTTGCTGGTAGCACAACACAACCAGGCATCCAAGCCTGCTTCAAGTGTGTAGCCATAGGTAACTGAGCTTTGCAACCCCATGTCGTACTTAGAGACACTCTTACTTTTAGTTTTGTAAAAATCAGAACTGAGACTTATGCTATGGGCATTCATTACTGGGAGAGTGAGACTCTAGAACAAACCTGAAAATGTTCTCCAGAATTCATTAGCTAAATACTGAGAAGAAGCAGCACAAGGCTTCTCCTTTGGAAAATACAGGGATAAGGAGAAAATGAAGAAAAGCAAAATAGGCAGGGTTTAAAAAGGGAGGGACAAAGGAGGGGAATGCAAGGAAGGAGGAGGGCTACATGAATGATTATTGCAAGATTATTACAGATTTAATGAAGTATACAAAAAAGCGAGACAAAATTATTTTACAACTTCAAGAAAACATTAGCAGTTCGCTTCATATTTGAATTTGAGATGTTTATTTTCTCTTATTCTAAAATGTACCAGAAAAAAAAATGCTACCTCTAATTACAGGTATATTAAATGGTAGTACTAAAATTCAGATTAAATTATCCAAAAAGGAGTTACATTTATGAAGCAGACAATACAGCTATAATTACCATTGAAAATAATACAGTTGCTTCCTTTGAAATTTATATTTTCTATATTTAGTGATAAACATTTTTCAGGCCTGAGTAACTCCTGCTTTAAACCTTATTTCAGTTAACCAAAGAAAGTTTAAAAAGTATTACTAACAAATTTTCTAACACAGTACGAGACCCATTGAGACAAGTTCATTATTAATTGCATAATATAACATGTATCAGTGTTTTCTTTCAAATTAAGAAAAAACATGATGTCAAACTTTAATTAGATAAGTTGAAAACCCACACTAGCCCCAGTTCTCTACCTTAAAATAAGATCACTTGCAAAGTAGTACAGAGCATCATTTTATCCTAGGTACCAAGATTTTCACACTCAAATGTTATTGGTTTCCAGAGTAATCATATAAAAGCTATAACTCATTTAAGTGAAAATTTGTCCTATTTCATTTTATGTTTTGGAAACAAGTAAATCCTACAATGGTTATATTATTTACATCAGATCATGTAAGGAAGTAAAAGTAAAATGCATGTTTCTACCACCATGCCTACTTGTAAATCCAGGAAGCATGTATTGTATGATATATCCCAAGATAGATGTACAGTGAGTGGTCTTTGGGCCAAATCCAGCCCATTGACTGCTCCTGGCAAATATCTATTGGAATAGAGCCCTTTAGCTCTTGTTATGTTGACCATGGCTGGTTTCTTGCTACAACAGTGAAAAGAATAGAGATCCCATGGCCCACAAAGCTGAGATCCATGGTTACTATGCTCATTTACAGAAAAAATCGGCTGAACCCAAAATATTCAGTAAAAATATGTTGCATCAAGGGTTCAATTTCATAGTGGAATTACAAATTATAACCTGGATAATAAGGTATTGAATATCACTGACTAAATAAGGGCAATAGACTATTGGACTAGATTATGTCCTTGGTTCTATGCTAAAAATGTCATTTTTACTATGGCTTCTTTTGAACAATGATTACTGTTCAGATTTGATTACTGAACCAGTCAATATCATGGGTAGAATCTGACTCTAGAGTTCATCTGATATCATAAAATTGAACGATGAAACTAAACATTCTGCATTATTCACCTTGAAAAGTAAAAGAATTTAAAACACAGAAAGAATTTATTTCAACCATATATAATTCAGATTATTAAAGTGAGTTAAGAGGTTTATATATTTCACACAAAAGCAGACTGGCAGCGAAAAACTATTTAGAAATCGAGTTTCAGAAAAATTTAAAGTATCAGGTATCAAAAAATATAGTCAACAGATGAAGGAAATAAATTAATAATCTATACCAGCAATCAAGTAAGAAATATAAAAGATAGACCAAAAATATGGCTATTAATAGGGGGAAAGAATAAGGATAAATCTCTAAGTAGAGGCCAGGCAATGAAGAGAAGAGCATTTAAGTACAAAACAAAAGCTTACCAGACTGAAAGTGAATCAAGCCTTTGTATTTTCTGAACCCAGTTGTACAAAGTTGAATAAGGAAATAAAATACATAGATTCTGGTTTAATGTCAAGAATCCAAAGAAAAACACCTAAATCAAAGATGGAAAGAATTAATATCCCATAATGCTTAAAATATGAGCATTTGCAGAAGCACAATTGCATTAAAGACAATAGACTAACGCCTTCAAAGTCCTGGCGCAGAAGATTGTTTTGATCTTATAAGTCTATGCCATGCCATCCATCAATCAATGGTCAGAACAAACAACAGGGCAATTGCACATATGAACCCACGGGATGCACAAAACCTGAGTGCGCCTAAGCCAGTGTGGAGAGAGGAGGTGGGCGAGCAGCCCCAGCCCTAGCTAAGGAACTACTGGCAGTTGAGAGCTGCTGGGAGAGTCCATTTTTTAAGGTGTGAAGCTGGCAGGTTGATCAGCTTCCACAGTATGGACTCACACCCAAGAGAATTTGGGGATGCAGATTAGACTCTGTAGGCCTTTAAGAAAAACAATAGAGGACATGAAGTGAGAGGAGATGAGGGAGGGGTTCCAAAGGAGGGAGTCTGGAGATTATCCAAATACACTCTATGAAATTCCTAAAGAATCAATAAAAGTATTATTTAAAAAATGCTTTGGTCCATTAGAACTATGAAAATGCATCCCACACAACCTAAAATATAAGTGATTCTCCTCAACCAAACTAAAAGAAGGTTGCCATCTGGTGATGAGCTGTATTAGAAAATTCCAATGAATAATCACCAAAAAGTAAGTAGTAAAGAAAATTTAGGCTAACTTAAGAATATAACAGCTTTGAAACTTTACAGGCCATTTTCTCTTCCTGAATCCTGGTACAATGCTTGGCTTACCACTGAATAACAGTTATGGAAGCAATAAAACTAAATGCTATTTATATTGATTATCACTATATTCAGGGTCAAAATGCAGTTAAAAGTTTAGAATTTTTATTCATAGTTTTGCATCAAATTTTGTTGATGTGAATGTGATAACTCTAAAAAGTTAAGGTGCTGGGAAATAGTTCAGTTGATACTGTGCTTGCTAGGCATGCACCATAACCTGTGCCATATCAACAAGGCATGCACATACTTCTGGAATTATACCACTTGGGAGGTGGGGGCAAGAGGCTCAGCAATTCAAGTTCGCCCTTAGCTCTATATCAGTTAAAGGGCATCCTCAGAAAACAAAACAAAACAAAAAATGCATTAGTAATTACAGGCAGAGAATTAGTAATTACAGGAGGAAGAAGGATTTAACATTCTAGAATATTAAAATTTCTAGTATTCTTTTCCAATAATATTGATAAATGATAAATCGAAATTTAGACACAATTTTAAAATACAATGGTGGGCAAAGGTTGAAGTAAGTCAGAAACTAAGAATGACTACCTTTGGATGTGAGACCAGATGCTTAGGCAAAGTGTCTTTTACCTATTTATGAATAACTATTTTGTTGAACGGAAAAGAACGAGAAGTAAAAAACATGTTTTCATACATTTCCAATAATAATATTTGGTGGCTATGCCCAAAACTAGATTTAACATAGCATTAATACCAGTAATTTAAGCTTATTGGAATCAAAAGAATATTATTGTTAGAATTAAGCCCCAAATTAATCAGTAATTCACACTAACACAGATATGTTTAAAGTGTAAATCTGGGATGCAGTTGCACAGGCTTGAAGTAGAGACAGAAGATCCCTGCAGATTAGAGGCCAACCCGGTCTCCATAGTGAGTTCCATGCTAGCCACAGTTACACAGTGAACCCATCTCTCAAAAAAAAATAATTAAAACAAAAAAATACAAAGAATGAAAGGAAAAAGGAAAGAAGAAAGGAAGGAAGGAAGGAAGGAAGGAAGGAAGGAAGGAAGGAAGGAAGGAAGGAAGGAAGGAAGGAAAACTCAGTACTCAGTAGTAAAAATGCCCCTTCATCAATATGTGAAGACTATCAAGTACATGCTTCACATGCCATGTGAAAAAGATACCTAAAATATGCATCCACCTTAACTGAGCAATAGCATAATTAATATATATGTTTATTCAAAAATGCTTAATAAACACTTAGCACATCATTTGAGCAAATAGTTATTTCACCTAACTACTAGACCTTCCACATTCACCAATCAAGCTAGTGTACAATTTGTTTACCATGAAGCTATCCTTGTCATTTTATTTCAGATATAAAGCAAAGAAAAAATTCAATATATATAGAATCCTTCTAGCGGCATCTATCATAACAATTGTCTCTTTTCAGATACCATTACAATATGAGTGTAGACATACATTGCTATCTGCCTTCAAAATATCTCATTTCTTCATTCATTTATCTAGAAATTTTTCCTTCATAATAATTATGAGTGAGGCAGACTTGGTTCTATGTCCTTAAAAAAAGATAAATAAAAAAAAACAAAGGCTTCATGGAGTTTAGGATTTTAAATTGCATATTATTTCACAAACTAGATCTCATTCCTTTAGTACAGTTGTGTCTAGCTGTTTAGGAATTATAATATCCACAGTAATATATATATACATATATATATGTATAACTTGGCAAGTTATATATATATATATAAGTTATATATATATATAACTTTTATATATATATATATATATATATATATATAAAACTTGCCAAAGGGGAAAGGAAATTAAAGAAAGAACAATATTTCTAAAATCATATCACATAGAATACTTGATGTAACGTCTAAGAAAGATTTGTTTTAGTATCCCTGATGTTAGTGAGAAATTCACTAATTGTAAAGTATTTCTGTGAATTGGTAATGAAATTAAAATTACATATATGCAAAAAGCTAGGATAAAGCCTAACATTTATAAAGTATAGTTTATGGGAAAGCCTATAATTTGTATCTTAAAAGGAAGAAATGAAAAAGATGATTAAGACTTCGGTCACATTAAGGTGGCTCATTTTTTTCTTGCCTAGGTTAAATACTATTAGAGAGATTAGCATGTCAGTGAAGTTTTTCAGGTACTTTTTATTTTTTTATATTTCTTATATTCCCTAAAGAAAAAAAGGAATAATTAACTGAAATCCAATTAGCGCAGACTTAGAACACCTGTTTCTGAAATCCTTTGAATAACTTTATCATATTATTAATTTTTTTTCTTGGCCTTTGTTTTAAGATGAAACACATCCCTATCCAGTTGCTCTTAGGAGCTGAGAGATTTGCATATCACATAGAAGAAAGTACCTGCTTGTAAGAGAAATGTGAAGATTAAAAACACCACAAGAGTCATGGATATATTACAGCAGCTCTGTTTCTTAACCCTCTTTTGACCAAACTTATATTTATTAAAATAAAAACCCTGCAAAGAATAATTTAGCAGAGGGTGACATAGACCCATTCTTTTTTTTAATTTTTTTATTAATTTTTATTTATTTCTGTATGTGTATGGATGTACTGTCTGCTTGCAAGTTTGTGAACCCGTGTCGTGCAATGCAGCGGAGGTCAGAAGAGGGTGTCGGATTCCCCTGGAACTGGAGTTCTCCTGGAACTGGAGTTTCAGACGGTTCTCGGCCGCCATGTGGGTGCTGGGATAGAACCCGGGTCCTCTGTAAGAGCGGTCGGCGCTCTTAAGCGCTAGGCCATCTCTCCAGCCCCCAGACCCATTCTTAAATGCAGAAAATAAATTCATTTTTAAAAATGTACACCAAAGAATGAAACCATACATTTTTGGTAGGTGAAATAATTAATATCTTCTCTTTTAAAATACCAATATAAAGAATGAGTTTTGCTTAAGAATACATGTATGGTAAGTTATGGTTGTTTCTAGGATTCAACAATAGATCAAAGTTAAAAAAAAAAAAATAAGAATCATCTTGAGAATAGGGACAATCACAGCACCAAGACCCACATGAGTTAGCTTGAGCTCTGTCAATTCATTCATTGTATTTTGTTTTAAATTTTCTTATATGATAAAAAATTTAATAGATTTGTCACTTTGAAATTTATTTTTATCCCATGTATTTTGCCTGTGTATATGTAAGTGCACCAGTGTCATGCAAAGCCTTCAGAGGCCAGACAAGGGTGTCGGATCCCCAGGGACTGGAGTTAAGAAGGGTTGTTAGCCACCAGGTGAGACCTGGAAATTGAACCCAGGTCTCCCAAAAGAGCAGCCAGCACTCTAAAATGATGATCCATCTCTCTAGCCCTGATTTAATTTGTTTAATCCGAAATAAGTTTCTATACTGAGATAAAATAAAAATTAAAGACTTGAAATTTAAAGGTCTGATTCTGACAAACCACTGGTGGATGAATGTTTCTAGGAAGAGAGGTTCAGACCTTCAATCCCCCTTTAACACTGAAGCTTTAAATCCATTACTATTTCCAAGTGCCCATTGAGATTTTTTTTTTGTACTGCCCAACTCCTGGCCTCCTGGGCCACACCTGGAAGTCAACTTCAGCACCCACCCACTGTTTGCCTCTTTACTTTCCTTCAATCAAATCTTTTTTTATTATTTTGTTTATGATCCACCCTCAGAAAGTAATGAGAAGGAGATATGAACTATAAGAAAGCTGATTTCTGGGGCTGGAGAGATAGCCTAGTGGTTAAGAGCACCGACGCTCTTGCAGAGGACCCGGGTTCGATCCCCAACACCCACATGGTGGCTAAGAACCGTCTGTAACTTCAATTCCAGGAGAACTCCAGTTCCAGGGAAATCCGAGACCCTCTTCTGACCTCCACGTGCATTGCACGACACGGGTGCACAGACCTGCATGCAGACAATACATTCATACACATACAAAAATAAATAAAAAAAAAATTTTTTTTTTAAAAAAAGAAAGCTGATTTCTGTCACTGTTCACAGCCCCAAGCAGAACTTGCATGGAATTGGTTAAGAAAGCTGATGATAAGGTGCTTTGATTTAGAACTCTCCTTATAGATATCTCTTAATTGAAGAGACTATATTCTAGAAATAAAATATATAGAAACAGGGCTAGTGTATGTACCAAAATAGTTTATGATATACATTAATTCTTTATTAGTAATCTGCATCTTTCGAAATTGTCCTTTCCAATGGCTATAAGTTGTGAGCAGTTAAGTGATTCTAAATTCTCTAGCAGCCACATACAAACAAGAAAAATCGAAATAAATTCACTTTAATTATTAGTTTTATTTAACTCATATCACAATATTATTTCAAGGTATAATCAACATAAAACTGATTTAAGAGGTTCCATTCATTTTCTTTCTTCGATGTAGTCAAAATTCAGTGTATATTTTGAGTTATACATCTAATGTAGACAGACCATATTTCTACTGCTGAGCAGCAGCTAGTGACTAATACTCATCATGTGGACACAGCAAATATAGACTAGTCAGAAATTCAGACACTCAGAAGCAACTTCCAGGCCTATTCCTGTGAGTTCATTGCTAGCCTGTCTAACTTCTATATCTATGTACAGCACGGCATCATGTGGAGAGCGCATCATTCAAGAAACACTCTCCAGATCCCCTCATGGCCAAAGGTTTCTCTGTCCTTACAGAATTCTCCACATACGTGTGCAGACAAATCAGGAAGCACTACAAATGACATGAAGCAAGAATCTTTGAAAATATATTTGAACAGCAAGTTCACATGGCAATGTTTAGAGTTCATTTAAAAAGAATTTTAAGGGAATTTTATTGATGAGATTATTAAAAATTACATGTAATTTATTTATATAGCACCAACTTATCTACCATTTTTCAGTCAGTCATAAACTGTAAATATTCATGGAAAGGCATTTTCTGACAGTGACATTCTGTAGTCTTATCTATTTCTATATATTTATTTTTCCTCAATCTAAAGATAAATTGAATTTTCAGATTGATAGATTATAATGTAAGCCTTTATGTTTTATGAAAATTCCTTACTTGTACTTCATATAAATTGGTGCTAATTTGTCTTTCCTGTGTGGCTGCATGTGATGAGCCTAAATATTTAATTTGTAGACAAGAAATCCATTCAATACATATGGTAAAGTCTCATTTTACCTTTCCCTCCTATTCTGAATTATCCACTGACTCCCTCCCATTACAGGACAGTATTTATCCCAGCAGTTTCTCTTTCACCTTAACTCCTTCATTCCATACTTTTTATTATTCTGTAGATATACTTCATAATTCCTGGAGATCCTGGTAGATTACTTTTGAATTCCTATCATGATTCTTCCTGGTAAGTTGCTTAGCTACAATTTCCTCTAAGTTTCAATTGCTAAAGTTAACCAGTCTAAAATGTAACTTTATAATAGAAGCCAGTACTATTTCAATCTGTGCATGTGACAAAAAAAAAAAGATCATGGTGAAGAAAAGCAAAGTGTAATTAGTAAAGTTTTATGAAAATAATGTTCCATTAATTTTATATTTATTTATATTTCATTCCATTTGATAGTGCGTATGTTAACATATTCACTCATAATTTGTCTTTTATTTATAAATACATTCTTTTACCTAGATATATAAAGATGATATTACCAACAGTTCGACTTGACAGATTCACCAGTCTCTCTATATACTCTTTAAAGGATGTTATCTTAGTTCATTTTCATCCACTTCAGTTTTGTTAACCTCAACAGAAGTAGTATAAATTGTTATTCCTTATAATAAAACTTTACTATATTCATATTTAAATAGAAAAATACTCATTGAATGAATAATAAACATATACTCTTCATTCACAAATGGGAAAATATAAATGGAAATTAACAATATGAAATAAATGTCTGTGAATTACATACATTTTCCCAGATGTTAAAACCAATGCATATCTTTAACCCAAAAATGACTTTCCAAAATAAATATCTTTAAATGATTCATTTGAAAGTGGGAATATGTACACTCATCCTAGAAAAATATTATAATGGGTGTCATGTCATATTCACGAAAACTTCTTAGAGATTGGAGAAGAAAATAATAAAGTCCTCTGGGTGATGAAGGAGAGAACAGGGTAAGAAGAGCTTGGCAGTACCTCAAGCCTGTTGGGCAGGTTGTGCAGTAGAAAGAAGGGTCAGACACACAAAGAAGAGGGAATGCAAGCTGGGGTAAAAAGCCAATTAGTGGATTAAAGGGTAAGAATCTGAGTTCTGAAACCCAGGGGTGATAATATAGGCAGCTTGGGAGAAGATTAAAATAAAGAAGTGATAACAGTATTCAGTTGAGAGAGAGGGCTGTCAAAAATGTAAATAGGAAAAAACAGTAAAACAATGAGAACAAAAACCTGACATTTAATCAAGGGTTATTGTAGCAGAAATTCAAAAGGAGAGAATGTGGTGGTTTGCTGAATTCGTTAACAGAGGATGAAGGCAGATGGAAATTAAAGTCTCAATTACAAGAAACCAAACAGACTGCAATAGATTATAGGGAAATAACCCCTCTCACTTCCTGATATAGGTAATCAAAGCCTGACACCCACAATTAGATCTTTACTAGACAGGATACTGTGTGATTTAGATCCACACATTCAAGATAAGCCAGGTAGTTGTCAGTTCAGAATGTGATATTTCAGAGAACAACATGGAAACTAGGTGGTATAAATTTTCAGTTGTTAACTTCTACTTAGACATTTATATAATCTACCTTATATTTATATTACTGAATTCTTCAAAATATTTTGTTTGGAATTTTTGAAATTAAAACATTATTGTCTCTCTAACTCCCATCAACCATCAATTGCCAAAAGTTCCTTAGGTTGGGTTGGGAGTTCTTACACACTTCTTCATGTCTACACCTCAGTTTTGTCTGATTTCAACTTACATAGGACTTGTGCATGTTGTCACAATTGCGGTGAGTTCATATGAATAACTGACCAGTTGTCTGTTTCCCTATGGTCATCCACCATCTCTGGCTCTTACAATTCCCCCACCTTCCCCAGTGATCCTTGAGCCTTGGGAGACAGTGGTTTGAAAAAGTTGTCCTATTCAAGGATAAGCATTAGGCAGCTTCTTGTTCTCTGTACATTAGCAATCATTTTAAAGTTTGTTATATAACACGATGGCAACTACATTTTAGAAAGTGACATTTATTTTTATCTTACTAATACCTGACTATGGGCAGACTATCATATGTTCAGTAAAAATGCGAAAATAAGTATTTTTTAATTTATGAGAGTTACAGATTGAGGCAAGAACATGTGATTTAATAATATTTAAAGTTAGTTTGTAGTGTGTGTAGAATAGACACATACAACAGTCTTTTTTTATGTGTAGGAGTGTACTGTCTGCATGTAGGTCTGTGCACCCATGTCGTGCAATGCCACGGAGGTCAGAAGAGGGTTTCAGATTCCCCAGGAACTGGAGTTCTCCTGGAACTGGAGTTACAGATGGTTCTCAGCCGCCATGTGGGTGCTGGGGATAAGAACCGGGTCCTCTGCAAGAGCAGTCGGTGCTCTTAACTGCTAGGCCATCTCTCCAACCCAAACAACAGTTTTAAGTGAACATTGAAACATCATCTAAATAACAAATTGCCTGTAAAGAGATTATGATTCAAAATGCTTACTCATCAGGAGTCCCTAAAATAGCCCAAGTGACTAAAACATTCATACAAATGTAAGAAAAACTGAGCTAAGATTAAAGTGACACCCAGATCACATAAGGCCAAGGCTGTTTCAAGTGAGCTGATTGTAGCTGGAGCACACACACACCACCACCACTACCACCACCACCACCACCACCACCACTACCACCACCACCACCACCACTACCACCACCACCACCACTACCACTACCACCACCAACACTACCACCAGCAATACCACCAGCACCACCATACACAATTTTCATCTAGTGTCTCTTCTGACTGAGTCTCACAGTAAGTATACAAGTAGAAAATAAACATATTTCATTCCCAAAGCTCATAACTATTGAGGTGAAAGAATTTCCTATTGAATCAAACAAAATATCAGTATAGGCCTTTAAGAAGAATGTGTTTCCTAATACAAGATTTGATTGACATGCTGATAAATATACATCTTGATAAAAAACAATTATAACAATGTTTAAGGTTTTGAGACATAAAATCTTCATGTAAATAAAATTTACAAATTAATCATGTTTTGAATTAAGGAAAAATCACACCATTGTTTGGTGTGGTGGTGAACCACTTTTAGCCCAGCACTTTGGAGGCAGAGGCAGGCAGAGCTCTGTGAAATCTAGGCCATCCTGGACTATATGGTATGTTCCAGGCCTGCTTGGGCTACAGGGAGATGAGACCCTGTTTCAAAAAGAACAGAAAAAAAAATCAGACTGCCAAACTTTTTATAACATTAAGATCAGGAGAAACTGGCTGAAGCAATAGTAGGGTTTTAGTTAAAAATGTAATTCCTATAATTTAGTCTTTCACCAGATTATATTTTATGAGGCCAAGCAGGCAATACTTTATAATAGGAAAATTAAGTACCACAAAAAAAAATATCTTGAAGGAGTACTCCAAAAGATCAGGGGTCAGAAGCCTGAAAGTCAGAATTATACTTTAATATTGTTCTGTAAAATCCCATTATGGCAAAACAGCTACATTCCAGATATATGGCATCCATCCCCAGCACTACAGACATACATACACATACACACATGGATACATTCATGCATTCATACATGCATGTGCACACACACACACACACACACACACATATACACACATGCACATAAGTTAAGCAGCCTCATTAAAGAGGATAAGTTAAAGGCAGTCATCTCCAAAACAAACAGTAAACTACAACATGCCTAAGGTTGGACGTGCTTAAGTACACTAGTATCAAGGAACATTACAACATAAGGGTAAACAAGAAAATGGAAACGAGATGAGGAGCCAGTAAGATGACTCAGTGGGTAAAGGCATTCTGCTTCAAGCCTGAGGACCAGATTCTATCCCAGGACCCACAAGGTGGAAAGAAAAAGCTGACTCCTGCAAGGTTTTTACACATGTGCTGTAGCGCAGGCACACACATACACACACACACACACACACACACACACACACGCACGCATGTCCACATACACACACATACACACACAAACACACAAAAACTTAAAACAAAAGGAAAATTCATTTTAAAAGAAAACGAGATGAAGAATTTAAAACACTAAATTAGATAAGACACTCCCATACACATTCAGTTAAAGTCTGAGAAAAAAAGAATGACTTATGTTTAAAGTGATAAGAAAATTTTGCATGTTTAAAAGGGGACAGGAACCCTATTTCTTTGAAATGGCTCAAGGAATCCTTAGAAAAGTTGGTCCTAAACAACAACAACAACAACAACAACAACAGAAAGGACTGCATCAAAGAACTGACGGAAACGGTGAACTTCTGCTCAAAACAGTCAACTTCCACGTGGAGAATTTTGAGAAAGATTGAGAAAGAGATGAAAGGCATGTTCGGCAGAATGCATGAGCTCTGGTGGGTTGGGGGGTAGGGTGGGGGACATGGGTCTAGATCTGATTAGTAACATAATGTTGTACAAAAATATATATAATAAAAAAGATTACTATTAAAAAAAGAAAAGTTGGTCCTAATATATAATAAACCTATTAGATTATAAAGATAAAACAAATCTTTATGGTGTCAAGACAAAAAGATAATGAAATTTATGAAGGAAGGAACTTTAAATTAGAATTGAAATGTTCAGAGAATAACATAAACATGACAAAAGCAGAGTATTAGCTTCAAAAACTTTAGGGCACTACAGTAAGATATCCTTCAACTAAAATAAAATCTAGTAAAAAAATTAAGTGTGGAAAATCTCAGAAGATATCATGTGCAGAGTTTCATCCACCATGGAAATGTTTGTAAAATGCCACAGAAGAACAGGTGAGCCATACATTAAATTATTGACCTAAGGTGAGAAACAAAGTAAATCAAATCCTGAAGACCTATGTTCAAGAATGAAAGTGTGTCAAGTGGTCTGACAAATATGTTATCCAAATTAATAGAGAAGAAAACAGAAAAAGAAAGCCAAATAAGCTTATTAACAACTAAATTGAAAAGCAAGAGGAAGTAAAAAGGCAAAGCTGAAACAAATTGTAAACATTCAAAGCCGAAACAAATTAAGAGTCTAAGTAAATACAATGTATTTCGGAAGTAAACATAACATAAAATATCCATTTTATAGGGTCTGGTGAGATGGCTCAAAGGTTAAGAGCACTGATTGCTCTTGTAGAGGACCAGCATTGGATTCCCGGAACTCACATGGGATCTAATAACCCTCTATAATTCCAGTCCCAGGGAATCCAACACCATCTTCTGACTTCCCCAGGAACTGCACAACATGGGCCTACTTTCATGCAAGGCAATACATTCACTGCACATTAAAAATAAATACATATACACATACATATATACCTACATACATGCATACATGTGCAGTCTACTAACTATCATTTGAATTAAATAATAACACCCAACTTGTTGGTGATCTTTGTATTTTAGTAGCAGAAAGGGAATACCATTTTGGCCCACACATGAAACCCAAGGCTACTGTCTGCAATATAAAACTCTGTTCTGTACTAGAGAAAGGTGTGGAAGAAAAATTAGATAAAGCTATTAGTGCAAGAGATTACTGTGCTTTTTTTCTGTACCTTCCTCTGGAATGTGCATAGAGAAATTTTGAGTGTTATGAACACAAGATTGGGTTCTAAATGCAGTTCTACACCAAAAGGCACAAGGGTTCCACTGAGTAATGATTGATTCCAGATCTTCATCAAGAAAAATGTAAGGTAGAGTGTATTTCCTGAGTCAGAAAACAAGAGAAAGTTCAAACATTGCTAAAGGTATATAAAAAGACTACCTTGAAGGGCTTTGACCAAAAGTACTTGCTATAATTTAAGATTCAGAATAATAATAGTAACAGATGATACAACACATCAAATATTTAAGAATGTTTACACGTGTAATGCTATAGTTAAGAATGAAAGATGGGAGAAGAAAACTTTCTTATGGAAGATACCAGAATAAATATAAAATTAATGAAATACATAGAAAATAATCTTTGAAGCACCAATCTAATAACGTATTCAAGAAAAAGTCTTTCATTGATACTAAAAATAATATTGAATGGAATTTTGCTAAATACAGAATTTTAATACACTCTTAAAGTATGCCTCCATTATATATAAATAGTAAGAGAAAAGGTCACATATAAATACAGATATTAAAAATCAGATATCCATCTAAATCAAATAATTAAATTCAAAAAGCATCACCAATAATGTGGCAAGTCAGTATTATGTATTTTCTCATGATACACTGCAAAAGACATAATATCACCCACTGGCATTCTTTTCAAAAATTCTGCACCTGATTCAAAAAAATATAAGAATAATCTTTGTAACATAATGTAGAAAAACTGACCTGATCTTTTCAAACATCTCAAGTTCTGACAGTGAAAAAAGAGGAAATACTTTATTTTAAAAGAGAAGAAAACAAAACAGCTAACTATATTTAATAATCTTTCATTGAATCATGAATTGAAAATCAAATTCCTGCCCAATAAAATCTCTAAACACCAGAGTAATTCACATCTGGAGTAGTGACACATTACCACATCTATAATAATGGTTGTTACTTTTTTTTGGTGGTGGTCTTTTTGAGACGGGGTCTCCCTGTAGCCCCAGCTGTCCTGGAACCTGCTCTGTAGACCAGGCTGGCCTTGAACTCACAAAGATCCTCCTGCCTCTGCCTCCCAAGTACTAGGATTAAAAGCATGCACCACCACGCCCAGCATGAATGGTTGTTACCTTTATAAAGAC
Source organism: Rhizomys pruinosus (assembly GCA_009823505.1). Lineage (NCBI taxonomy): Eukaryota > Metazoa > Chordata > Mammalia > Rodentia > Spalacidae > Rhizomys > Rhizomys pruinosus. Next base: position 481,330 of record VZQC01011281.1, on the reverse strand, counting down.
AAAGAGTAAGTGTTGTCTAGGATGTATAGAAAATAAGAGCCACTACAAACCGTTGGAGGGGATGGCAAACAGTAAAACAGTATGAAGATTCCAAAATAATTAAGAAGTCGAACAACCACATGATCCAACATTCAATTTACTTGGTATATATGGAAAATAATTAAGATCAGCATGTCAAAGAAAAGTCTGTACCCATGTTTATTGAAGCACTTCACACAACAGCCAAAATATAGAAACAATCCACCTGATTAATGACCAAATAATATGTGATAGACACACTAGAATTACATTGAACCCCATATATAGCAAATCCACTGCCAACATCATCTTAAATGGAGAAAAATTTGAAGCATTCCCCTTAAAGGTGGGAACCTGGCAAGGTTGCCCCCTATTGCCACTCCTCTTCAACATAGTGCTTGAAACACTTGCTAGGGCAGTAAGAAAAGAGAAGAAAATTAAAGGAGTTCTAATTGGAAAAGAGGAAGGTAAACAAGCCCCTTTTTGTGGATGATATGATAGTTTACCTAAGGGATCCTAAAAACTTCACCAGAAAACTCCTAGAAACAATTAAGAGTTTCAGTAAAGTGCTGGGCTACAAAATTAACCTAGAAAAAATTAGTAGCCTTTCTTTACACCAACAACAAACAAGTGGAGAAGGAATATATGAAGACCTTCCCACTTACAATAGCCTCAAAAAAATAAATAAATAAAATACCCAGGTACAAACCTAACCAAAGACACTATCTTAAAATTTTAAACAAAAATTTTAAACCCCTGAAGAAGGAGATTGAAGATGGAATCAAAAGATGGAAAGACCTCCCATGCTCATGGATTGGAAAAATTAATATAGTAAAAGTGTCCATTTTACCGAAATTAATATACATATTCAATGCAATCTCAATCAAAATCCCCATCAGTTTCTTCATGGACTTGGGAAAAATCCTTAAATTCATATGGAAAAACAAAAACCCAAATAGCTAAAGCAACTATGAGTGAAAAGTGCAAAATAGGAAATATTGCTTTATCACACTTCAATCTATATTACAGGATTATAGCCATAGAGATAGCCTGGTACTGGCACAAAAACCCATTGGCCAATGGAACAAAACTGAAGATCCAAACTTGAGCTCATACAATTTCAGCCACCTCATGTTTGACAAAGGGACAAAAAACCTCAATGGAGGAAGTGATAGCATCTTCAACAAATGATGCTGGCAAAACTGGATCACCATTTGTAGAAGAACAAAATTAAACCCCTACCTCTCGCCCTATACAAAAATAAATTCCAAGTGGATCAAAGATCTCAATGTGAAACCCAAAATCATGAAGGTGATAGAAGAAAATGTTGACAGCAACCTACAAGACATAGGCATGGTAAAAGACGTTCTAACTCAGACAGCAGCTGTGCAGGAAAAGGTCAACAGTTGACAAATGGGACCTCATCAAACTCAAAAGCTCCTGTACAGTGAAAGAAACAATCAAGAAAGTGAAGTGAAAACCTGAAGAGTGAGAAGAAATCTTCACCAATGATACATCTGACAGCATTAACGCCCAGAATATGCAGACTACACAAAAAACAAAGAAGTAAGAAAACAAATGACTTACTCAAAAGATGGAGTAAAGAGCTGAACAGAGACTACATCAGTGAGGAATTAAGATGGCTGAGAAACATCTTAAAAAGTGTTCAACATTATTAATAATTAAATAAATGCAAATTAAATCCACTCTCAGATATCATCTCACTCTGATACAACTGGCTAAGATCAAGAAAACAAGACACAAAATGCTTGAGAGGTTTTAGGAAAAGGGGAACATTCATCCACTGCTGGTGGGAATGCAAACTTGTACAACCATTGTAGAAAGCAGTGTGGAAAACCCTTAAAAGGCTCAAAATGAGCCTACTGCCTGACCCAGTCATACCCCTCCTGGGTATATACACACAAGACTCATCCTACTACAAAGATACATGCACATCTATGTTTATTGCAGCACTCTTCACAACAGCAAAGAGCTGGAACCAACTCAAATGCCCCTCAACAGACAAGAAGATAACAAAAATGTGCTACATCTACACAATAGAGTTCTAGGGAAAGCGGTAAAGAAAGATGACATCATGAACTTTGCAGGTAAATAGATGGAACTCGAAGCCATAATGCTAAGTGAAGTAACACAGTCCCAGAAAAAAAAAAAGGTGAATGGTTTCCTTCATTTGTGGATGTTAACACCAAATCCCCAGTTTGAAAGGCAAACTGACCAACATTATTGTTATGTTTCTTTTTATCTGAAAGCAACTGTGTTGTTATAATGTAAATCTCAAGGGCTCTAGAATCAGTAATTAATGTATATGGGTGGAAGGTATGTATTCATATTTTACAGTACTATAAAATTAAAGAGGGAAAATGTGAATTCCTAAACATATTTTAGAATTAACATACAGTTTATTCTCAGAGGTCATAATTTTGATGCATATGTGATGGTTATATAGGCATTTGTTGGAGCAATACAAAGGGGAGGGAAAAAAACAACATAAAGACTGGGTTAAAGAACTGAATGATGCAGTTAAACTCTGCCCAAAACAACAAGCCTCTGCAGTGAAAAACTTTGGAACGACTGAAAGAAATATGTAAGACATTTACTGGAGAAGGCATGAACAGGGGTGGGATGGGGGCAGGGAGAGGGGAATGTGTCTAAATTGGACTGAATGATAATGAATGAAATACACAATTCATCAATAAAAGTATTTAAAAAGAAAGAGATTAAATAAATAGGAGATAATTGGGTTAAGAATAGTAAGACAGATGCAGCAAGACAGATACTTCATGATCTCATTCATATATAGCACCTAAAAATGTTGATCTCACAGATGTTGAAAAGGGGGATGGGAAGAGGAGGGAGGATGGAGATGATGGGAGAGGCTTCAGAGTAAGACGATCCGATGTGCTTTTACATAGGATTATGATCACAGAGAATAATATGATTAAAATATAAAATGGGTCTCACCTGCCTGGAAATACTGTGCAGCAGAGGCAGCCACATGCCTGTATATCCCAAACCTAATTGTCTATTGGCTCTCTCCTTGGAGGAATAACCCATGGCTGATGCCACAAGCTTACATCCTCTACAGGTTAGGAGATGTTATAAGCCACAGTAAGACCCTGTCATATTTAACAGAAAAAAATGTAATTCATGGATTAACATATCATCCAAACATATGTGTCTATACCAAAGTAACCAACCATAACTATTAGTGCTGTTTAAATACCTATATATGTAATTGCTTGTGCTTCATTAGTAGGATCGAAAGGTTATTCCTGGACAAACTGTCAGCCCATGAAAGAAAACAGCCAGAATTGACCAGAGTCCAAGACAACAGCTCCAGAGAGAGTGGACTGTTTTGCTTCTCATCCACCTGTGCCCCTTTTCTAAGCCTAAGGAACAATCTGCAGAAGAGGGGGCGTGGTAGAATGTAAGGGCTGTGATTGGGGTGAATGGTGAAACTACAGCAATGTAGTCTGGACACTTATTTGATCAACTTGATTGAACATACAACCCCTCACCCCCCGCTGGATGGTGGGGCTGTGGGGGTTTGGACACAACAGCCTGCAAATTGGTTTCATATGAAAGATGATTGTACTCATGGATCACCACTTATAGCTAAAAAATGAAAAAAAAAAAAAACTGAGAGAAAGATGCAGGACAGTTATGGCAAAATGCATGATCTGGGATGGGGTGGGGGTAGGGGGGAAGGGAAACGGAAATATGCCTGAACTGAATTGGAAAATGATGTATGAAATGCACAAAGCATAAATATATATATATATATATATATATATATATATATATATAATGGAAGAATGCATAGCATTTTTAGTTAGGTTTATTATTATTGTGGAGCGTGTTATGGAATATGTCAGAGGGAACTTTGTTGAGTGATTCCACCTTTATCAGGGTTCAGGAATGATATTCAGGTAGCTAGGCTTCTGCAGCAAGCACCTTTACCCACTGAGCCATCACACTTGCCTGACGCTTTTTCAAAATCCATTTTTTAATTTACTATTGTGTGGAGTGCTGGTGCATGCATGGCACATTGAGCATGTAGAGGGCAGAGGACTGCTTTCAGGTGTCAGAACCCACTGTGGGTTCCAGGTAATTATTTATAAGTATAAACACATAAATAAAGAAATAAAGAAAATTCACTTGAAAAGATGTTTATTGAATAATTTGGAAATTTTTAATATGTGCCTATATCAAATGTTTGGTTTGTTAAGGTAACTGAGAAGAGTCCTCTTTGTTTTAGCATATAGATGTTAAAGTACTTAGAGGTAAATTCTCATAATATCTCTAAGTAATTTTCAAATGGTTTAGTAACAACATCTCCACATGTGAGAAACAGAAGAGTGGATTGCAAATGTGGTGCATTGGAAACACTAGTGGATCTAGAATATTGTTACATAATATATTACATTCAGTCATAAGTTTTAAAGTTTTAAAGCAAAACTTGTAAAAAGTACAATAATCATTTGTCATTAACAAACAACCCTTCATTTGGAAGAGTTTAGAAATTACTATTTTCAATCTGCACCAAGCAAATATTATGGCATCATCATAAAGGTTTAGTCAAGTTAGTAATAGTGTCATAACACCTAAAGGAAGAATAATTTTACATATTGCTGTTTGTACATTGAAAGCACATAAGTAAGAGTTTTTCATATTTTCCCTCATTGACCACATAAGCAGAAACCCATAGAAGGTTGAACTTGGACAGTGTCAGAAGAGTAGTATGGATCCTGAAGTCAAGAAAAGCTGACCATGGTAATAGATAGGAAATCCCAGGGGGAACATCTGCACTGGCATCAGGGGAGTTCTGCTTCCTAAAGTCACACAGCTTCTCTCTCATCTTGGAAATGTGAGAACGAGCACCAGCCTGCCTCATTTCTCTGAAGACAAGCAGCTAAGTTTTAGGTCATTCATAGTAGGATGTCATCTGGCAAAATTTGGAGCTCATAGAACCTTAATCTAGTATTTATAAACCAACCAGTGATGAAACTTGTTTGTAACATTTGAATGTGGTTTTACTAATTTAACACCATATCAGTCTTATGAGCAAGAAAGAACACATTAATTTTCATGAGTATGCTCTCCTCAGCAGTGACATATCCTCAACTAAAATGTGTATAAAACAAACAATAAAAGACAGTTGTCACTGAGGTACCAAATATATGTAACCTAGTAAGAAACACTGCATACTTGACCCACAAGGAAGTTTTATAATTATGCATTTCTCTAAGAAACAGTTAACTGTATTACTGAAATTAAAAAATTATAAAGAATTATCATTCCAGATATATAAATATACCTAGAACAACCATACCTCTTATTTGTAGAGCAATACATTTAACTCTGCTACACTTATTTTTTTTAATTTTTTATTTATTTATTTATTATTTTTTATGTGCATGAGTGCACTGTCTGCATGCAGGTGGGCATGCCCGTGTCATGCAATGCCATGGAGGTCAGAAAAGGGCATCGGATTCCCCTGGAACTGGAGTTAAGACGGTTCCTAGCTGCCATGGGGGTGGTGGGAATCAAACCCAGGTCCTCTGCAAGAGCAGTTGGCACTCCCAACCACTGAGCTATCTCTCCAGCCCCTAACTCAGCTACATTTAAATGTTAGTGTTATATTCCTTCTTACCAGCTCTAAATTAGGAGTTTCCCCTTTTTTTCATAAATTTGCCCAGTTTATCAGAGCATAGTCTTACACCTGAAAATGGAGAACAGCAACATATGTGACATGCTTTGAGAAGTATTATGGCAGAAAAAAACCTCAGTTTCCTCCCCTCTATATTTTTTCTCTGTTTCTCCTCCCCTTTATCGAGATAAGAAAAAGATGCAACACAGCAACACCCTACATAAAGAGTTCCCTCAAATTCAATCATTTTACTTATTTGTAAGTAAATTAAATATGATCCCCGGCTAAACAGCAAATATTAGAGATAAAAGAAACTCCCAGAATTCATTTTTCCCAGAGGATACAACAGGTTATAGAATCAGGGCCATATAACATTTTGGGTGGCTAAGCTGAAGACCCAGCCTTCATTCACTCATTCACCCTAAACACATCAGCCCCTGTCTGTAGAGCCTGTTGTGTGGATGTTTTGGAATAAGAATGAGAAAGAAAAGAAAATTTTAGTTGATGCCAGAAGTCATGGAAACAAGAATAAAGCTGATGGTATCGTTCTCTGCTTGGCCTGCTCAAGTTGAAATGGGGGCAACAAGGAAGTGTCAGGACAGAGAGTTAGAAAAAGATGCAAGACATGTATAGTAGAGTGCAGGGACTCAGCTGGGATGGGGGTCATGGAAAGGGAAGTGACTCTAAATTCGATTGAAAAATGATGTATGATTTATGGAAAAAGTTTAGTAACAATAAAGAAAATAAAGAGAGTTACTGTTGCTTTTAGAATGCCTAAGAGATGCAAGATACTGGAAGTATTTGAGTAACTTGACACAAGTATCTTTGTCTCAACTCTTTCCTGCTCCTCTGTGGTTCTAAGGGTAAACAGCTGGGTGGACACATGGCCACACTGTCAGCACAGACAGAAGGTGATATTCTGTGAAGCAATATTGTTGGTTGATCTCTCTCAGTGCAGAATAACACAAGAGAAAAATAAGTCTGATTAGATGGAAAAAATGGAACTGTAAACAGCTGTGAAGTCCTTGGTTTTATACCACATGCTACCATGCAGGCAGTCTCCCTGAAAGATCCTTGCCCTTAAAATATATGAAAAATAATTTTTACATAGTTCTGTCTTGTATCAAAAAGAAAACATCCCCATCATAGCTTTCCAAAGTGTGGCCTCATTCCCATTATTTATCTCTATGAACCTGATAGTCTTTCTGAAATGTTTTCTATCCCCTCACTCTTCCTAGTCTCACCATGTCTGTCATCTTCCCCTGAGTCGGCACAGCCTCCCACATGCTATTCAGCCCTTTGAAACTGAAGGCAACTCAAATATTATTGGTTCAGTCGATACCTCCAAACCTTAAGAAATGATATGTCATGCTTGTTCATCTTCAAGTGTTTAAATTTGACCTTTTACAAATATTATTTTAAAATCTTTAAACAGTTTTAGGTGATCACCCAAGTCACTTGTTCAGCATGTACTTATAAATTCAGGGTATTTTGAGATGTCACCCCTTTGCGCTGTCCAGTTAAATCTCTTTTCATTTCTCATATGAAATTTCCATTAATAAGTGAAATCAAATGAGTGGGCCATAGTTTGCTATTACATAAGTGCAAACTGTCTCCAAACTCACAAGTTTAAACACCAAGCAAGCAAATATTCATAATCATCTCTTCTTTCAGATGTATTTACAATAATTGACCACAGTCTTCTTTCATTCTCTGTCATGCAACATTTTAAACAAATTTCATAACAAAAACTTTCCAGGAAACTGGAAATCTTAAATATATATATATATATATATGGCACATTTATATATTAAAATAAATACTGCTCTGCAAGATTATCACCATTGAGTCTACCTTACCATACTAAATGTTCACATAGGTTTCTATCTAGTTATTTGATTGAAATTAAAATTAAAATGTTTAAACAATTAACTGCCCCAAATTCCCATTTCTATAATACAGTAAAATATTAAGAACTCATTGTCATAAAATGTGAAATCATAGGATTTTATTTTAATATACTAAAAAACCCTGTTCACTTATATAAAATCTCACCTCTAGTTTATTTTTTATTCTTTTATTAACATTTATGAACCTTCACACCACAAAATGTATAATAAAAATAAACCTCTCCATTTATCTCTGTAGTAAATCAGTCCAATATTAGAGTCAACGTATTGCAAGGCAAACAAAATACAAAGATCCCCATCATCTTGTTGGAAAGAGATTAAGTAGAAAGGGTTGATTCTGATGCTTTTTCAAAACAATATACAAAAGTGGACGGATTGGAAAGGAAAGCAGACTTGATTCGCATGACCGGGGTGAAAAGAGAAAACAAACATTAAAGTTGCAGAAACATACATTCCATAACAAGTTCTTAAGACTCCCAGGTGCAACATCAGCGCCACTCGAGTCTCGATTTTTATTGTAATCTTGTGGCTTTTTATTTGTAACTTATATGAAAAGAATCATATTGATTGGGGCAGATTTAACTCAGTAAAACCTATTCTACTGAGATTGTCTGTGCTAGGTGATTTTATCAAGTTCTCTTTGGGTTTCATTTTCTTCCTCATCCCTATTCCCAGGGGAGGCTGCAGCCCAGCTTGCAGAGCAAATTGCCCTAAATTGAGTTCTTTCTCTGGCATAGACAGGGCTGCCTTTGGCTCCTCGGCTTGAAAACTTTATGCATTCTTTTTTCCTTCTTCCTTAACAATCTCCTTCCCTTTTTCCAATTAAAATGGAGAAGTTTGCACCGGTACCTGCTCCCAATTAAATGAATACTGCATTACCAGCCGCGCTCCCGGATCTTCTTTACCCTCCCTTCATTAGGCTTATTCCTCCGAGGCTGCCTGGCTGTCTGCCAGGGACTTATGGCAAGAATTCAAAATCTTGCACACTTTATCCCCTCCAAATCATTCTTGAATATAAGCAGTCTGCTCCTTAGGCCCAGCATGAGAAATCCAAGAACGTGTTCAAAACGGATAGAGGGTTGGGAGGGCGAGAAGAGAAAAATGATTTATTTAAAAGGCTAAAAGCCTATGCAGAAAAAGACAAGCTAAGAGAGGTTAAGCTTCCTAGTTAATTGACCTTACTTCTTTTTTAAAAGCCTGAGCAGGAAGAACAACAAATGACAGTTTGATGGCCGCCTTTATTTTCAAGCTCCTTCATGCCTACAGGAAGTACATCATCACCTTCACACCTCAGGCATGCCAGCTCCCCAACTCTTAAAATTATGCACCATGACCGAAAAATCCAACCTCGGAAGCTGAAGCAACTCTTTTTTTTCATAAAGATCAACAAGGCATTTTCCGACAAATGCGAGTGCTGCGGGGCCATTGCGTCAGCCATTCCCAACTGACACTTGGAATCAGTAAGTGGGCATCAAGCTGTCGTGAAAGGGGACACAGGTGTCAGGCCACAGAGAAAATAGCCATCCACCATGTGCACTGCCACTGCTCTCTGGACTGTGGAAATTACCCAGAGAGCCTCAGCACACCAGCAGTTTGGTTTTTTATCAAATTTAATTTCTGATTCATGCGATGATGCGTATGACCTTGGGCAAGTTATTTAACTTCTCTGCAGATTGGGGTCCTCATTTTTAAAACTGAAGAAGCAATAAATAGCATGAAATTCTCATTCCTAGGTTAAATAAGCAAATCATGTTTTCCCTTTATCACAGTTGTAACACAGGGCTCATAGTGAGTGTTAATTCTTAATATTGTTAATATTTTTAACATTAAGCAAAAACGTACCAACCATGTGACCTGGAAAAACTTTTGGACCCTTTCCCAGAACATGACAAATGCCAAGGACAGTTCGGAGAAGACTTTTAATTTTATAAAATTAAAAATGTGCAAATGGATATTCAGAAGCTGGCTATTGCTTGGCACAGGCCCCAAAACAGCTATGATATACACTAAAGTCAGTGGTAGAAGACTTGTCATTTAAGGTTAATAAGTTATCATATTCTTTTTTATTTTTATTTTATATGTATAAGTGTTATGTGTGAATGTACGTAAGTGCATCCATGTCATACAGTGCCGGCACAGGACAGAAGAAGGCATTGGATCCTCTGTAATTGGAGTTACTGACAGTTGTTAGCCACCTGTGGGTACTGGGATTCAAACCCAGCAACTCTGCAAGAGCAGCCAATGCTCTTAACTGCTGAGCCATCTCTCCAACCTCATAAGTCATCATAGTCTAGGAGCATATCACATATCTGACTATTACAAGAACAATTTTGAGCCTTAATAAATCATCACCACCAGGTGTGGTAGCACACGCCTTTAGTCCCAGCACTCAGAAGGCAGAGGCATGTGGATCTCTGTGAGTTCAAGGCCAGCCTGGTCTACAGAGTGAGCTCCAGGCCAGCTGGAACTAAAGGGAGACCCTGTCTCAAAAAGACCAAAAGAAAAAAAAATCATCACCAAAATTAATTTTATTTTAATTCTGAAAATTAGAATAGAATTTTTTATTTCCTAGTTAGAAACTTCTAAGGCCTGCTCTAGACCACAGCTCATTACTTAAAAAAAAAAAAAGAAAAGAAAAGAAAAAGAAAAAGAAAAACAATGCAAAAATCCAAAACTGCTGAATCTTTTTAAGTGTTTATATTGATGAAAAGCCTAAAACCATTATAGTTATAAAAGGGAATAAATATCATAAATTTCTACTGATATTATGTCCTATAGAAAACACAACTCCTTTTTGCCCTTAAGATACACAATTATTGCTGATTTACCAAATACACATTGTTTCATATGAGGAATCCAAGGCAGAAAGCACGCTCTCAAAGACAGGTGGTTTGTAAATAGCTCCTTTTGTATTGGGCATCTGTACAACTTATACAGTGGTTCCCAGTCAAACCCATTCCCCCCCATGCCCCAACCCCCCATCAAAACTCACGCATTACATCCAAGCTAAGCCAAATCCAGTCAGTCTCCCAAACCCAGACGTCCTTCTGTGCAAACAGATCCACTGGAGTCTATTCAACATATCTAGGAATCCTAGGTAAGGCACACTCTTCCTCACCCAACAGTAGTCAATCTCTTATAGTTTTCAGTCTAGGGTCGGGCCCCTCCCCATTTCTCTTGCTCTGCTTTGAGACCTTGTCCCAATTGGCATGGGTCCATGTCTGATGCCTACATTGCCACAGGTTTACATGTGAAAGCTTACAGTAAATTGTAAGTCACTGCTTCTCTACGTTCATGCATTAGCCCTGGCTCTTAGTATCTTTCTGCCCCTTCTTCCACAAGGATCCCTGAGCTGTGTATAGGTAAGGTTTAATATAGAGGCCCCATCTGAAGAAACACACTCTGGGGGCTCTCATTCTTTGGCAGTTGACAAGCTGTGACCTTCTGTTTGCATCATACTCTATTGTGTGTGGAAGCTTTACTGGTGAGATTTGAGGGGGGTGTTCCTATTCTCTCTCCCGCTCATTCTGTGTGTAGAGGTCCAATTACAGATGTGTCTCTAAATAGCTACTTTTGATGCATATAATTCATATCAAATTTATCACAATGTGTTACATGCATGCGGGCAAAACACTCATGAACATAAAAAATAATAAATAATATATTTAAGATAAAAATAAAATGCTTTATCAGGCTCTCATTTTTTCAAGTATAGAACTAATAACATCTGTAACTTGATATGTTCTAAGGATTATATTTTTTGAAGTCTAATATTTTTTTCCTAAGTTAATTTTTATTGAATGCGTTTCATACAACATTTCTTAATCAAATTTAGACTCATTCCCCCATCCATGCCCACCCCTTATGTCCCTCCACCCCCGCCAAAGCTCATGGATTCTGTCATACATGTTAAGTCCTGTCTTGCATCTTTTTCTCAGTCTTTTATAACCTTTTCAGTGCACAAGTTTACTGTTTTAGTCAGTTCTTTGAATAGGTTTTTCTCTCTCTTTTTGTTCCCTTTAATTTTATATTATTCCAAAATATGCATGTATACACTCCACACATAAATCAAAATTACAAATTCTGAAAATAAACTATAGGTTAATTCCTAAATACATTTAGAGATTCACATTTTAACAGTAAAGTTGCATGCAGGTAAAAAGATGTGTAACTTTACATTCTTTTTTTTTTTAGAATATGAATACATATCTTCCATCAATATATGGTAATTACAATGTGTATACAAGTGGTAGGACAATTCTAGAGCCCATTAACAGATTCACATTGGAATAACACAGTTGCTTTCAGATACAATGAAATATAACAATAAAGTTGCTCAGTTTGCCTGCCAACTGGGGATTTGGTGCTAGCATCCACAAATGAGGGAAACCATTCACCTTTTCTTTTGCTGGGACTGTGTTACTTCACTTAGCATAATGGCTTCGAGTTCCATCCATTTACCACAAAGCTCATGATGTCATCTTTCTTTACCACTGCTTAGAACTCCATTGTGTAGATGTACCACATTTTTTGTTATCCAATCATCAGTTGAGGGGCATTTGGGTTGATTCCAGCTCTTTGCTATTGTGAAGAGAACTACAGTAAACATAGCTGTGCATGTATCTGTGCAGTAGGATGGGTCTTGTGGTTATATACCCAGTAGTAGTATGGCTGAGTCAGGTGGTAGGCTCATTTTGAGTTTCTTAAGGGTTCTCCACACTGTTTTCCACAGTGGAACACAGATGCAAAAATTCTCAACAAAATACTTGCAAATCACATACAGACCCACATCAAAAAGATCATCCATCATTACCAGGTTGGATTCATACCAGAGATGCAGGGATGGTTCAATATATGTAAATCAATAAATATCATAAAACACATAAATGGACTTAAAGACAAAAACCACATGATCATCTCAATTGATGCAGAAAAAGCTTTCAACAAAATCCAACATCCCTTCATGCTTAAAGTCCTAGAGGGAATTGGACTAGAGGGATCATTCCTCAATGTAATCAAAGCTATATACAAGGAACCCACAGCCAACATCATCCTAAATGGGGAAAAGTTGGAATCATTCCCCTTAAATGCAGGAACATAGCAAGGCTGTCCACTATCACCACTCCTCTTCAATATAGTGCTTGAAATGCTTGCTAGGGCAATAAGGCAAGAAAGTGAAATTAAAGGAGTACTAATTGGAAAAGAGGAAGTAAAACTATCCCTTTTTGCATATGATATGATAGTTTACATAAGGGATGCTAAAAACTCCACCAGAAAACTCTTAGAAATGATTAAAAGTTTCAGTAAAGTGGCAGGATACAAAATAAGCCTAGAAAAATCAGTAGCCTTCCTTTGCACCAACAAGAAGCAACTAGAGAAGGAATATAAGGAGACCTCCCAATCACAATAGCCTCAAAAAAAAAAAAAATACCTAGGAATAAACCTAATTAAAGACACCAAACACCTCTACAACAAAACTTTTAAAACCCTGAAGAAGGAGATTGAAAATGACATAAAAAGATGGAAAGACCGCCCATGCTCATGGATTGGAAAAATTAATATGCTAAAAATGTCCATTCTACCCAAATTAATATACAGATTCAATGCAATCCCAATCAAAATCCCCATGAGCTTTTTCACAGACTTAGAAAAAAAAATCCTTAAATTTATATGGAAAAACAAAAGACCCCGAATAGCTAAAGCAACCCTGAATGAAAAGTGCAATACTGGGGGGATTACGTTATCAGTCTTCAAGGTATATTATAGGGCTATAGTAATAAAGACAGCCTGGTACTGGTTAAAAAAAAAAAAAAAACAGAACCATTGACCAATGAAACAAAATCGAAGATCCAAACTTGAGCTCATATAACTTCATTTATAGAAGAAAAAAAGTAAACCCCTATCTCTCACCCTGTACAAAAATAAACTCCTAGTAGATCAAAGATCTCAACCTAAAACCTGAAACCCTGAACATGATAGAAGAAAAAGTCGGCAGCAACCTACAAGCCATAGGATTAGGAAAAAACTTTCTAAATCAAACAGCAGCTGCACAGGAAAAAGGGAAAACAGCTGACAAGTGGGACCTCATTAAGCTCAAAAGCATTTGTACAGCTAAAGAAATAAGGAAGTGAAGAGAAAACCCACAAAGTGGGAGAAAAATCCTCACCACTGATACATTTGACAGAACATTAACATCCAGGATATAGAAGCTACTTAAGAAGCAAAGAAGTGGGGCTGGAGAGATAGCCTAGTGGTTAAGAGCACCAACTGTTCTTGCAGAGGACCCGGGTTTGATCCCCAGCACCCACATGGCAGCTAAGAACCATCTGTAACTCCAATTCCAGGAGAACTCCAGTTCCAGGGGAATCCGAGACCCTCTTCTGACCTCCGCAGCATTGCATAACACAGGTGCACAAACCTGCATGCAGACAGTACATTCATACACATACAAAAATAAATAAAATTTTAAAAAAAAGAAACAAAGAAGAAAACAAGTGACCTACTCAAAAGATGGAGTAAAGATATGAACAGAGACTTCACCAGTAAGGAAGTAAAGATGGCTGAGAAGTATCTTAAAAAGTGTTCAACATCATTGATAATTAAGGAAATGCAAATTAAAACCACACTAAGGATTATATTTTAAATGCTTAAATTGAGGCATAAAATATCACCGTCATTTTTATAATCATGACTGTAAAGATTCTCAAGTTTCTGACATTATTAATTCTTAAGATATGAGAGGTTGGGGAAGTGTCTCAGTTCAAATATACAGGATGCACATAAAAAATTCAAGCACAATAGGGCACATCTGCAACACAAGCACTGGGAGGAGAAGATGAAGATGGGCAAATTGTCAGACCTCATTGGCCAGCATGTGTGGCTGAACCAATGAGTTCCAGGCTCAGAGAGTGATCCTATCTTAAATAATAATGTGGAGAGCAATAAGGAAAAACCAAAGAGCTACTCCTGCCTCCACACCCCACGCCCCACACAAGCAGGCACATATATACATCACATGTCAAAAATAGGAAAAGAATGTGGAAGAAAGAATATAGAATATTAAATAAGATTTTAACATATGTTGGATATGGAAGGAACTGCATTAATTCAGTATAGGCAGCCCAATGCCAGCTGGTTAAGATCTTATATAGAATGCAGCTAATTGGAATGGTCTTAGAGAGAATTCTTTAAGGAATAAATTGAGACAACAGCTACATACAGGAAATTACCTAAATTGATGTTGAGAAAAAAGACTGTAGCATAAGGACACACAGAAAAGGTGGATACAGACCACTGTATGTGTCTGTCAATACCAGATAAAGATATCTTGCAATGATCTTTAAGTATATATAATATATATAAATCAGAAGTATTCTACATCATTACATGAGATAACAGCTCAACAAAAATGTATATTTTCCAATTGCTACAGAAACACAAATATTTAAAATTATAATGGCAACTTTTAATAAAACTAAGTTTTAAACCACAATGTCACTGAAATCTAGGTATCTGCTCAGAGCTGCTTCTCCTGCAGAACCTGTGTTGGTTACAGCAATGGTGATGGCATGCGCAAGACCCATGCAAGCTCAAACCAGGCAAAAACCCGGCATAGAAGGGGGAAAGAGGTAAAACGTCCAACCTTAGTTAAGAAACTATTGGCAGCCCTAGACTATTGATGGAGAGAGAGTTGGTCTTGCTGGTCTTCTTTAAGGGAGTATGTATATTGACCAGGCTCTAACGAATGCATTCACATGCAGGACCATTTGGTGACATCAACATGGCTCCATAAGCTTTAACATATATGACAGAATGTATTAAATCCAATGGGAGCTAGTGGAGATTCAGATAGGGGAAGGCACCTAAATACGACCAAGATGTATTGTTTGACATTTGCAAAAATTCAATTTAAAAAAAGAGACTGGGGCTGGAGAGATAGCCTGGCGGTTGAGAGCACCGACTGCTCTTGCAGAGGACCCGGGTTCGATCCCCAGCACCCACATGGCGGCTGAGAACCGTCTGTAACTCCAATTCAAGGAGAAATCCAGTTCCAGGGGAATCCGAGACCCTCTTCTGACCTCCGCGGCATTGCACAACACGGGTGCACAGACCTGCATGCAGACAGTACATTCATCCACATACAAAAATAAATTAAAAAAAATTTAAAAAATAGACCAAAAAAGCATAATCATCTAACTGTCCCTTTTACACAGCACCAGTCTAGCTTTTCTGAATTATGTGGTAAGATTACTGTCACCAGGATATCTTCTTACTCACTTTGATTTCTAAATAATGTCAGTGTCCTGTATCTGTCACAAGAGCAACAAATAACTTTTCAATTAAATTAAAATTGTGTCTAATCATAACTACTACATTACACCATCCATCATGATACTAACAGGCTACAATATTGAGATAAATGCCAAGAGTTGGCCAACATATCTGGCAAAAATTGTTTTAAAATACCCCAGAAGATTAAACAGCCTCAACTGAATTTTTAAAACTTATGTAGGCATTAGCAATATATGGCAATACATGAATAGAACTCAATTTCAATGACTAGCTTGCTTGTTGGGTCCACCTTGTCATGAGAAGGGATTAAGAATTAGAGAAGAGCAAAAGACTAGAAAATATCTGCCTCATATAGAGACTGTGAAGACTTCCTTTAAAATTTAGACAAATGATCAGCACAGTCATCCATCATTTTCTTAGGAAATTTGCATAGAATTCCCACTATGTGCCAAACACTGTCCAACCCAAAGTGATCCGAGGATGAAAAAGAAAATTTGCCTTCAAGGAAGTGGAACAGAGTGGGGATAAGATGAACAGGAAGCTAGAAGGAATAGTTAAGGGTTAGAACAGAGGGTCTGAGAAGTGTACCTAGAGAGCTCAAGCAGGAGGTACTGTAAAGTTTCAGGTGAATTAGCCCTTGCACTAAGAAGACAGCGTGAGAGCAGGGAAAGGCAAATTTTCATGCATCCAAAGCAGTTAAGCCCTCATTTTCTGGCAGATATTGTGGCAATAAACTGATAATATTTAAAATACTACTACTAATGACATATCATGGAACTGCCATTATCTTTTGTTTATGTAATACATCTATAAAATATTTTATGAACTTTGTTTTAAAACTTAAGACAGTGATATGTATCTTTATGTATTCTTTATCCTAAAACCAAGATTAAATGGACAGTGAGTTGTTTTTTTTTTTATATTTTAAAACCCATAAGAATGAAAAGAATAGGGCTGGAGAGATGGCCTAGCGGTTAAGAGCGCCTACCGCTCTTGCAGAGGACCCGGGTTCGATCCCCAGCACCCACATGGCGGCTGAGAGCCGTCTGAAACTCCAGTTCCAGGAGAACTCCAGTTCCAGGGGAATCTGAGACCCTCTTCTGACCTCCGCGGCATTGCACGACACGGGTGCACAAACCTGCATGCAGACAGTACATTGATACACATACCGAAATAAATAAAATAAAATAAAATAATTTAAAGAATGAAAAGAATAGGGCTGGAGAGATGGCCTAGCGGTTAAGAGCGCCTACCGCTCTTGCAGAGGACCCGGGTTCGATCCCCAGCACCCACATGGCGGCTGAGAGCCGTCTGAAACTCCAGTTCCAGGAGAACTCCAGTTCCAGGGGAATCTGAGACCCTCTTCTGACCTCCGCGGCATTGCACGACACGGGTGCACAAACCTGCATGCAGACAGTACATTGATACACATACCGAAATAAATAAAAAAAAAAAAAAAAAAAAGAAAAGAAAAAAAAAATCACTACAAGTTTACTTGGATGTTTAGATGCTCGATACCTTCCCTGGCTCCAATAGAAGCTAAGTGGTTCACTTTCTGTAAAGATTGGTATGGTACAAAAGAAGACAGTGAGAACGGGAGATGATGCAGTTTTACACTGGATGGGGAGGACACAGGCCACTTTCTTATTCTCTCCCAGAAAACAGAGCACTATGTTTTTGTCCACTAGTATAAGACGGGAAAAATCCATTCTAGAGAAACCAAAATACCAAAAGGCCCTTATTCTAACTGAATTAGGAGAGCTAGAACAGCCAACACTGTTCAGCCCCTGAGACTTCTGCAACTATGTCAATAGAACTTAACTTGGGCCAGTTGGAGTTGGCTTGCCTGTTCTCCAAAATAATCCTTCATTGGCATGTGTAATACAATAGAAGTTACAGAAATAGAACAAGACTTCATGAAGAAAGGTGGTCATATCTTAATTATGAATTCTTTATTGTATTTTCATTCCTACTGAAAGATTCTGTAAGTATGAAAAAACATTTTCTCTCCAATCTTCCCAAAACTCTTCAATATTGTCAGTTCAGGAATTCAAGCTTTATCCAGAAACCTGGCTAATGCAGGAAATTATCCTTATACTTTAAGTCACCTCTGATGTCTTCTGACAGATTGGAGATGAACCAGATTACACAGGGGGACACTCGCCAAGGACATCTAGAAGCCAAGTGACAAGAATTAGCATCTCCAGATTTGTCTGGGTAGACCCAGGAGCAAGTCAAAGATTCATAAGTTCTGAGTACATCACCAAGAGAATCAAGCCCATTAAATGAAGCTTTGCTGTTTAAAGTTTTCATCAGAAATAGAACATTATTCTGAACTGAGTTTTCGATACTGACAACTAACTCCACTGTAATTGGATTGTATTAGCCTCATTTCCATTTCAAAAAGGACAGGATTCTCCAACAGACTGTTGACTGCTTATAGAGCTTTTACTCAAGTATTTTATGACCTTTTAAGGTAGATATTCTCCTCAGAGTGCTAGCCGTCGCAGCCACCAGGGAGGGGCCGAGCACCATGTCGAATCTGAGCAAAAGCACGGGCAGCCGGAAGGATGCCAAGATGCAGACCCGGGCCTTTCAGATGACCATGTAAGCTCAAATAAACCTTCCCTTTGATAAGTTGCCTTGGTCAATGTTTTAACACCACAAAACAGTAACTAATATACTGCTTATTTAAACTCTCAGTCTGCTCATCAAGATAGTAGATAGATAGATAGATAGATAGATATCTGTAATATGAATCCATTATCCAAAACTATGTGTTTTGACTCATGTGTGTCTTACCATAATTTATCCATGTGCTATACTGTACTGTTATATGTCATATAACTTCAACCAGATATACCCTTCTGAATGTAGCTACAAAATGCAGCTAGATTGTGCCTGGTAACTTTACATTTTTGTTCACAGTCTCAAAAAATAAATAACACTAGGGCTGGAGAGATGATTCAGTGGTTAAGAGCACTGGCTGATTTTACAGAGGACCTAGGTTCAATTCTCAAAACCCACATGGCACAAACAACCATCTGTAACTATAGTTCCAGAGGATCCAACACTCTCTCTGACCATCAGTATTGCACAACATACATATTGCATGGCAATACAATGATACATATAAAATAAAAATAATTGTCGGGTTGGGCTGGAGAGATGCCTAGCGGTTGAGAGCGCCGACCGCTCTTGCAGAGGACCCGGGTTCGATCCCCAGCACCCACATGGCGGCCGAGAGCCGTCTGAGACTCCAGTTCCAGGAGAACTCCAGTTCCAGGGGAATCCGACGCCCTCTTCTGACCTCCGCGGCATTGCACGACATGGGTGCGCAGACTTGCATGCACACAGTACATTCATACACATACGGAAATGGATAAAGTTAATTAAAAAAAATTAAAAAAAAATAATTGCCGGGTGTGGTGGTGCACGCCTTTAATTCTAGCACTTGGGAGGCAGAGGCAGGCAGATCTTTGTGAGTTCAAAGCCAGCCTGGTCTACCGAGAGTTCCAGGACAGCTGGAGCTACAGGGAGACCCTGTCTCCAAAAAGACCAAAAAATAATAATAATAAACATATTTTAAATTTTTATTTATCAATAATTTTTAAATTATTTATTTATTTTATTTTTTATGTTCATCAATGTTTTACCTGCATGTAAAGCAGCACAAGCATACACTGCCTGTGGAGGCCAGAAGAGGGCAGAAGAACCTCTGGAAGGGGGAGTTACAGACAGATCTGAGTTGCCATGTAGGTGCTGAGAAGGATACTCCATCCTCTGCAAGAGCAGAAATTGCTCTTCATTGCTGAGCAATCTCACCAGCTCCTCAGTAGTTACTTTTTAAATGAAAACTAGGCCAGCTGTGGTACTGTATGCTTTTAATCTCATTATTCAGAAGATAAAGACAAACAGAGCTCTGAATTCAAGGCCAGTCTGAATTACATAGCAGGTCTAGGAGAGACAGGGCTACAGAGTGAGACAGTCTCATAAATAAATAAATAAATAAATAAATAAATAAATAAATAAATAAATATTAAACAACTTGAAACATGTCAGAAGTAAAAACAAATACTAGTAATAAACATAGTCACAAAAATTATACATTTGATTCTGCAAGTGGTTACTAGGCTAAAATGAGTACTATCATCTATTTAAAGTTTCCTCTTCCTTTTTAGTTTTTGTTGTTGTTGTTCAGTTTGGAGTTTTGTTGTTGTCTTGGGGTGTGGTGTTTCCTTTTGGCATCTTTTTGACAGGGTCTCCCTATCCCCAGCCCATCTGGAAGTCACTATGTGAACCAGGCAGGCCTTGATATTACAGGGATCCACATGCCTCTGCAGACTGGGATTAGCACCACGAACGACCATGCCTGGCATTATTTAACATTTCTTAATTGATAGAAAGTATGCTCAGTTGAAGAATCAGCATTATTCAGTAAATACTCATTTATTAAAGACACACTGTACAATATAACTTTGGGGAAAGTCAATAAAGAAAATAAGAAAATATCCTCTTTTGGTAGACCTCAGAACTCAAAGGGAAAATAAGTTCACAATTTAAATAGACTAATGTAACTTCATGTATAAATATATTAGACACCTTGCATGAACAGAAATATATTTCTTTAGACTTTGTCAAATAGTGACTTAACCCAGGGGTAGGTCTGGATAAAAGGGAGCTGAATTAAACAGATAAGAAGCCTGCCTGTGAGCCTGATGATGAACTTTGTTGCATAAATCTCCAAAGCTTCATAAGGCACCGCAAAGGAAAATCTGGACCATGAAAGGTGGGAGGAGTAAGTGGTGACTCCATAGGCCCCAGTGTATGTCAAAACGCATTCGCTTTATGATAGCCACTGTTCGTGTACCTTCGTGTGTCTTTACTGAGGCATACATCCTACCTTGGTCTCTACTAACCATTCTGGACTTTTGCTCTCAGATACCAACACAGTAGTGCAATCCAAATTCATTTTTACTATAAACCAAGATGGGAGAAGGGAAAATAGTGCCTCAGTTTGTTCAGCTGCATTTGACAGGCCTAATAACATCAACGGGCACATAACCATGGACTCCATAGGATCACTGAGGATCTTACGTCTCAGGAGCCTTGAGAAAAAAATACAAAAGAACCCTATATTTTCTAGCCTCCTTAAAGTTAGAGAGATTTATATGATTAATTTATGGCCAGTAGAATGTGATAAACATCATTTAAAATTGGGGGTTCTGAAGCACTTTTATGAGACACCACTCTATTTGTTTCACTGCCTTTAAGAGAGGATACAGAGATTGTATCTATATTGCAAAGAAAACTCATGGATTTCTGAATGACTACATCATGCAAAACTTTCTATGCATGTTTAATTGTAGACCAGAAATAGTAGTCCTTGGTCATTTCACATTGGTCTAAAAATCAGTTTCCTAAAAGTTTCCTAAAAGTTAAACATACTCTGTTCCTAAAGAACTAAGGTACAGAACTGAGAATGGAAAGAACACATAACTAACTGGCTTTACAAACAAAGCAAAATTTGAAGGCTAACACTTTGAGACAAATTTGTTATTTTCTAAGCTCATATTATTGCTTTTTCTATTTTCCAATACCCTCACTGCCATTATCATCAATCCACCTCTGTCCCATGATACAGCTACTGGACTGTCTTAAGCTGTTTGTTTTTAAGTCACTTTCAGGCCCAACATTGAATCACCTTCTCAGGAAATCTCAAACACACCTCCCCGTTGTTTGTTCTTTCCTTCCATTTACAACTCCACACCTTCTAGCATCTATGAAGTTCCAGTAAAGCATTTGTGAGGCGTGTATTGGATCTTCTGTGAGTGCCTAAAAAGCAAGAAGTTCCAGTGGTCCTCCCTGTACAACCCCAAAAAGACCTGTGCCAAGAGTAAATACCCATAATCATTTATGGTATATTTGATAGGATTTTATTTCCAACTTTTATTTTTGTACTTCTCCTTATATCCAAGTTAGGGAATCAGCCCAAGTGTCCACCAATAAATGAAAGGTGAAAAAATGTGATGTACACGCACAATGGGATTTTATTCAAATTATAAAAAATCATGTCATTTACGGGAAAATGGGTGGAATTACAGATGATCTTTAGAAAAAACAGTCAGACTCAAAAAGACAAATATCACATGCTTTCACTCATATATGCAAATTTCTGGGTAAGGAAGAGTCCACTTTCTTCCAGGGGAGTCGGTTTTCCTCAGGGGTATGGTCCCTGAGAGGTTGCCTTTGTTCCAGGTGGCAATCCTACACCCATGCACACACGGAGACCAGAAAATGGTCCCCTGGAACTGGAGTTATGGATGGGTGTTAGCTGTCATGTGGGTGCTGGGAATCAAACCCAAGTCCTTGAAAAGAACATTCATTGTTCTTAACTGCTAAGTCATCTGACCAGTCCCTTTACTTGGACTTCTTTGATTCAAGAATTTCATACAAAGCATTTCAATCATATCCACATGCTACCTGCTACCTCTCCCCACACACACTATAATATGTTCCCCAACTTCATGTCCTCCATTATTATTTTAATCATGTCCACGTACTATCTGCTACCCCTCTCCACACAAACTATATACTATGTCCCCACCCCCGACTTCATGTCCTCCATTATTATTTGTAATTTTTAAGTCTTAAGGAGTCTATACTGTGTTTCCCAAGTGCTCATGAGTATGGAATATCCCTTGTAGTTTTGTCAACCTACAAGACCTCACTCTAATGAGTAAAACTGACCTTTCCTCCCCTAGTATCTATCAAATGCCATAGATCGTCAGCAAGGGGTTGGGATTCTTCCCCATGTCCACTATTTACGCTGAGATCCTGTCTGGCTTTGGTTTGGACAGGTCTTATTATGCATGCAATTGCCCTGTGGTGCCCCGACCACAGAGTTTCCTTGTATTCATCTACAACGCTTGGCTCTTATAATCTTTCTACATCCTTTTCCACAATGATTCCTGAACCTTGGGAAGATAAGGTGGAATATAGATGTCCTATTTATAGCTAAGCTCTCTGCAGTCACTGATTTTTTTGCACATTGCCTGTTTGTGGATCTCTATGCTAATTGCCATTTGTTGTAAGAAGAACCTTCCCTGGTGAGAATTTTGTGATGCACTAATCTTTGGGTATAAATATGTCATTAGGAGTCAGTTTAATATTGTGTCTATTTAGAAAAATGATAGTGGTAGACCCTCCCTAATACTCTATGACCTGTATAGCCACATGTTCTTGGCCCTGATAAAAGTGTCAGGTATAGAGTTCAACTTGTGACGTGGGCCTTAAATTCAGTTAGAAGGTCATTGGTTACTTGCATGATAGTCATGCCACTATTCATCATATTTTGCCAAATAAGTTGCTATGGTAGCTTGTAGGGTTCATAGCTGGGTAAGATTGATGATTACCTCTTTCCATCAGCAACATGAATAGCACCTTCTAATATGAAAGCTAGCCAACAGAAATGTAGCTTCAATATCAGTGTGAGCTGATAGCTCCTGTTTCTTCTGTGACTCAGGTATATAGTGCCTTCAGCAAATAGATCTTCCTGTCAATTTTCTGGTTACTAACCAAGTGAAATGGGAGTAGAAGCAGTGATTGACAATCTATGGGATCTCTCTGGTCAATAATTTCAAAAGAAATTCATTCCTGGCACTGGTGTTTTATTTTCTATTCTTGTGATATCAGTTAGGGACACTGAACCCCTGTCATAAAGTGATTACATTTAAATCATTCTATATATTGTTATATTTAAAGAAGCTTCTATAGTCACTTTCCATAGTTCTTTCAAAAGGCCTTCAGTATTAGTATCCCACCTCTTACTCTTTCTTCTTACACTCCATTCCTAAGCCCATTAAACTCATTAGATTTCTTATTCCCTGTTTTCATTTATAACAATGTATTTCATCTTGCTTCCTATGAAACACCTATAGGCCGATCTCTCTAATGAACACGGGTGTAAAGATTCTCAGTAAAATACCTGCAAACTGAGTATAAGAAGACATCAAAAAGATTATCCAGCATGATTAATTTAGCTTTGCTCCAGAGGTACAGGGATGGTTCAAAATCAATAAATCTGATCCACAATGGGAACAGACTCAAGGACAGAGAACACATAATCATCTCATTAGAGCCATAAAGGCCTTTGATAAAAATCTAGTGTACCTTCATGATAAAATTCATGGAGAACCTAGGGATACAAAGGCCATATCTCAACATAATATAGATAATACACCACATTCTCACAGCTAAGATCATGCTAAATGGAGAAATAGTGAAAGTATTCCAATTGAAATCTAGAACAAGATAAAGATGTCCACTCTCACCATTCCTGTACAATATAAGAATTAAAGTCTTAGCTAGAAAAATAAGACAACTGAATAATATAAAGCAGATACAAATTGGAAAGGAAGAAAGTGAAGGATCCTTATTTGTAGATTATATGACCATATATGTAAAAGACCCTAAAGACTCCACCAGAAAAATTCCTAGAGCCAATAAATATATTCAGCAATGCAGAAAAAAATAGAAACCAACATACAAAAATCAATATCCCTCTTATATAAAAAAAAAATACTGAGAAATAAATTAAGGGAGTGGTCCCATTAATGACAGCCTCAAAAAAAAATCTTGGCATGAATCTAAACAAAAATTGAAGGATTTTTATAATAAAAACTTTAAGCCACTGAAAAAAGAAATTGAAGAATATATTAAAAGATCAAAATCTCCCATTGCTTGGTAATATTAATACTGTGAAAATGACCATCGTCACAAAGATGATTTACAGATTCAACACAATCCTCATTAAAATCCCAATACAATTCCTCACAAAAATTGAAAAAAATTATTTCACATTTCATATGGAAGTATAGAAAACTTAGGATAGCCAAAACAATTCTGAACATTAAAGAAATGATAGAGATGTAACTATCCCTGATTTAAATTTATACTACAGAGATATAGTACTAAAAACAGCACAGTATTTACAAAAATAGACACATCCAACAATGGAATTGAATACCAAGATTTCATTCCATGCACATGTAGTCACCTTATTTTTAACACAGGGGCCCATACACACATTGGACAAAAGATAACATGTTCAAAAATTGATACTGTTCAAACTGGAAAGCTACATACCAAAGAATAAAATTAGATCCCTAGCTCTTACCCTGTACAAACCCCAACTCCAAATGGATTGAAGACATTAACATAAAACATAATACCTTGACTTTAATAGAGGAGCTTTTGTGCATTTCATACAATATTTCTTAATAAAGGTTATGCCCATGCACCCTCCCTAATTCATGCATTCTACCATACCATACATGCTAAGTCTTGTCTTGCATCTTTTTCTCAGTCTTTTTTAACTTTTTCGATGCAGTTTACTGTTTTGGTAAGTTCTTTGAGCGAGTCTTTTGTTGTTGTTGTTGTTCCCTTTACTTTTATATTAGTCCAAAATATGCATATACCAAAATTACAACATCTCAAAATAAACTATAGGTTAAGTCCAGAACACATGAGGTCCTGGGTTCGATCCCTGGTATCTCCACCTGTATCTGGTATTTTTATCAGGGTAGAGTGGCCAAGCAATCTAAGGCACTGGATTA
Source organism: Rhizomys pruinosus (assembly GCA_009823505.1). Taxonomy (NCBI): domain Eukaryota; kingdom Metazoa; phylum Chordata; class Mammalia; order Rodentia; family Spalacidae; genus Rhizomys; species Rhizomys pruinosus. Next base: position 455,822 of record VZQC01011281.1, on the reverse strand, counting down.
AGAAAGTTTTTTTTGCCCAGTGTGGTGGCACACGCCTTTAATCCCAGCACTTGGGAGGCAGAAGCAAGCAGATCTCTGGGAGTTCAAGGCCAGCCTGGTCTACATAACAATTTCCAGGCCAGCTGGGGCTACAGGGAGACCCTGTCTCAAAAAAGAGAGAGAAAGAGAGAGAGAGAGAGATGATCATAGCGAGAGAGAGAGGAGGAGAGAGAGAAAGAAAGAAAGAAAGAAAGAAAGAAAGAAAGAAAGAAAGAAAGAAAGAAAGAAAGATCAGAGATAAATAATACTTAGCTGGTATGGAAACCAGAAACCAGGGGCTGGAGAGATAGCCTAGCAGTTAAGAGCACCAACCGTTCTTGCAGAGGACCCAGGTTCGATCCCCAGCACCCACATGGCAGCTGAGAACAGTCTTTAACTCCAGTTCCAGGGGAATTTGACGCCCTCTTCTGACCTCCGCGGCATTGCACGACACGGGTGCACAAACCTGCATGCAGACAGTACATTCATACACATACAAAAATAAATAAATTAATGGTAATCTTTAGTATGTGACTAAGTAAAGAAGTTTCTGAGGCAACTCCAAGTACTGTGTACTGTGTATATGTGGTTGCATGGTATTCTATGTTATGTATTCATTATAACAGATGTAACATACAATTAGCATTCTAGAAGTGAGGAAAAATGGCACAAAGACTAAGAAACCTGCTTAAGTTCTCATTACTAACAATGATTTATTACCTCAGTGTCTATTTAGATGTAAGTCTTTTCAACATCTATGATCTACTTCCTCCAATATAAAAGATCACTCCAGTCACAGAAACTAAATTAGGATGCGTTGTCAATATATTATCTTGGAGGGAGACATCTAAGCAAGTCACAGTATCCTCAACACATAACAATTTGAGAATTGTGCACACTGGTGCACAAAAACAATCCATTTTTGAGAGTCTCTTTGGAGACTTTATTTGGTAATGTTAATCACATAGTCAGAATTTCTCCAGAAAACAGTGGCAAGTTTGTCCAGGGGTTCATGAGGTTAAACTCTCCCTTTTCACTTCCCATTCCTGAGAAAGTGACTCAAAATAGTTTTTATGAGAAATATTTATGATAGTAATACCTCCTTAGCAAGAAAGTTGTAAACTCCCAAATTACTTTCCACTATCAAATAGAAAAGGTACTCCATTCTCCATCTCCATCAGGGGGAGAGATTTGTTGCTTAAGTATAGTTTTTTTAAATATATTTCTATTACTTTGGTCAATTTGTCCTGGAACACATTATCTAAAATCAGTTTAAATGTGGAATCCAGAACATATACATCACTATTTAATCATTAAATTGAATAAGCATTTATGGTTGTCAGATGTCCATAGCCCATTCAAGCTAGCACTTTAAAATGTTTTTATCTGAAATGATGATTCCGTTTATCCATTCATTGAGTATGCTGCACTGACCTCCTTCTGGGCCTCAGTTCCTGTTTTAGGAACTTGGGGCTGTGTATCTTCCAAGTGCCCTGCAGTCTGCAGTGTTCTACTGTGGACTGCTGGTGTGTTGGTAGACTACTGGTAGGAATGGTCGGTGTCAGCAGGGATAGCTCCCTCTCTGGGTTCCATCTCACCAAGATGAGTGATGGAAAAAAAAAAAAAGGAAAAAAAAAGAAAGAAAAGAAAATGTTTTTATCAAATACCATAATATGTATTAACAGATGCTGCTGTAAAGTTATGAGCCTCTTTTCAGGACCTTGTTTAACACTCTCAAAGTATGTCCAGTCTTTTTCTATATACTATCATTATATTCAACCTTCACCATGTTTTTCACATTAGTTCAAAATAGAGGCAAGTGAAAACAACTCTGGTCTAAGATATATGAAATAATTCATTACCCATAAATTTCCCACCTCACTCTTGAGGTTAATACAGAGACCACTGAGGATATTTGTTTTGTATAAATAAATCTTCTATCTAATATGCAAAATATAAATTTCACAGTTATAATTTTAAATATTTCTCACTAAATCAATTTGTTTCTTCCCCAATGGTACTGTATACATGTGGAACATATGTGTGGTTTTCAGATATATTCATTAAAGAACATTTATGAAAAATTCTAGAAATAGTTGCTAAATGAATTTGTGTACAAATGTACTAAATGTAGTTTAAAAATATAGTAAAGCTCAATAAGGTGCTTACTAGACCAAGAGGCAAAATATTAATGTGACCATTTTGTAAACTCCTTGAAATAAAAATGCAGGGAGACACAATGAACAATAACTAAAAATATATTTTCAAGGATATTTTTAAATGCGATTCTTTCTAACAGAGACAAATATGATCATCTACAAAGTATTCTGTCTCCACCTACTCCTGCTTCAAGTTTACTGTTACAAATAGAAATTTAGGGTAGTATGTCTAGTTTTTTTCAAGTTTTTATTGAACTTTTTAAAAATTTTTTTAAATTTATTTATTTATTTATTTATTTTTATGTGTATGAATGTACTGTCTGCATGTATGTCTGTGCACCCATGTCATGCAATGCCACGGAGGTCAGAAGAGGGTGTCGGATTCCCCTGGAACTAGAGTTCTCTTGGAATTGGTGTTAAAGACAGTTCTCAGCCGCCATGTGGGTGCTGGGGATCGAACCCGGGTCCTCTGCAAGAGCAGTCGGTGCTCTTAACCGCTAGGCCATCTCTCCAGCCCCTTTATTGAACTTTTATAACATAATTTGATGATACATAGGCCCCCTTCCCATCCAAACTTTCACTTACTGCTCCTCACCGAATTTAACCTACTCCAGCAACCATCAGTTGGAAGAAGTTCTTTAGGTTGGATTGGAGTTTATTACCCACTTCCAAAGGTCTATGCTGGGATTTTGTCTTGTTTGAATGTACCCGGGACTTGTGCATACTGCCGCAGTTGAAGTGAGTTCATATGAATAACTGAGCTTCAGCCTGGAAAACTCTATTTCCTTGTGGCCATCCACCACCTCTGGATCTCACAGTTTTTCTGCCCTCTCTTTGCCAAGGATCCCTGAGCCCTGGGAGGCTGAAGCTTGATATAAATGTCCTGTTGAGGAATAAGCACTTTGCAGCCTCTTGTTCACTGCACATTGGTTACTTGTGTAAACTACTATATGACGCATAAGGAAAATTTCTGGTAACAGTTGAAAGGTGCACTAATCCATTGATATGAAGATAAATCATTAGAAATCAGTTAATAGTGTAACTTTTTAATTGAAAACTAGTATTTGGTGCTCCTCTATACCCTGTGTCCTGTCTAGCTTAGCATAAGCTTCCTAAGGCTATTATTAATTTCAGGTATGTGCTCCATCCTATGAAGCAAATCATACCCAATTAGATAATGATTGGTTATTCTCATAATATTTGTACCACTATTGCACCAGTGGGAACGTTTTGCCAGGTCATTGTTGGAGTTCGCAGGATTCACATCTGGGTAAGACTGATGACTACTTTTCCTTCTGATGGCACACATATCGTCTGCTATACATAAAAGCTTGCCAGTAGAGATGAGGCTCTGAAGTCATCACCAGATGATTTCTATTTTTTCTATAGTCTATGTATACCATGCCTTCAGCAATACAGTCTTATTGTCAAGTTCTTTGGGGTAACCAAAAGCAGAGGCAATGACCAGTATTATTTGAAGAACTTCCAGAGATGGAGTCCATTCCTGACATTAAGGTTTTTGTTCCTTAGCCTATGATGTCTAGAAAGATCAATGCCTCCTATTATAGGGTAACCTTTCCACAGAGGTAAATATAATATATATATTATAATATATATATAATATATAATATAAATAATAATATATATATTATATTTACCTCTGTGGAAAGGTCTTTTTGGGCATATGCTCGAGTGATATGGCTGGGTCATATAATAGATCAATTCTGAACTGTTGAGGAATTTCTACACTGATCTCTATAATGGCTGCATCAGTTTGTACAGCCAACACCAGTAGATAGCAGTTTCCCAATCTCCACATCCTTCCAGCCATTCGCCATTGTTTGTTTTGGATTTTAGCCATTTTGAAAGGGGTAAAATGAGATCTCAAAGTGTTTTGCATCTACGTTTCCATGATTGCTAAAGATGTGATTTTTAAAGTATTTCTCAATCATTTTCATTTTATCTTTAGAGAACTCCCTCAAGCACATTGACCCCCATTTTAATTGGGTTGTTTGTTACTTCACATCTAGATTTAAGTTCCTTGTACATTCTAGATGCCCAACATCTGTAAGAGGTATACCTGGTGAAGACATTTTTCATTCTACAGATTGCCTCTTCACTCAAATGATGGTGCCTTTTGAAATACAGAAGTTTTTATTTCTTTTTTCACGTGGTTCCATTTGTTAGTTGTTGAACTTAACGACTGTACTATAGGAAGCTCTTTCTTGTTCCTGTAAGTTCCAATGTATTCCCTACATTCTCCTCTACTTGATTCAAGATATTGAGTTTTATGTGGAGGTCATTGATCCATTTAGAGTTCACTTTTGTTTGTGGTGAGAGATAAGATTTATTTTCACCCTTCCACATGCAGCTACATGGTTTCACCAACACCATTTGTATTTTTTCTCCATTGTATATTGTTGGCCTTTTTGTCAAAAAATCAGCTGGCTTTAAATATATGGATTTAGCTCTAGGTTCTCAATTCTATTCTACTAATCGATGAGTCTGCTTTTATTATTATAGCTTCCAGGACCAGAATTCTACCAAACCTTCAAGAACTATTATCAATATTTCTCAAATCACCACATGAAATAGAAAATAAAGGAATAGTAAAAATTATTACTATGAAGCCAGTATAACTCTAATACCAAAACTAGACAAAGCCCCAACAAAAAAGAAAATTATAGATCAATCTCTCTGGTGAGCATAGACATAAATTTCTCAATAAAACACTTGCAAACAGAATGCAAGAACACATCAAAAAGATTATCCACCATGATCAAATTGGTTTCATCCCAGAGATGAAGGGATGGCTCAACATACATAAATCACCACATAAATGTAGTTTACCACATAAACTAGACAGAGAACACATGATCATCTCATTAGATGTAAGAAAGGCCTTTGACAAAATCCAATCAAACATTCCTTATTAATGTCATGGAGAACCTAGGAGTACAGAAGATATATTTCAACATAATATAGGCAATACACTTCAAGCTCATGGGCAAGATCATACCAAATGAAGAAAAAATAAAAGCATTCCAATCAAAATCGGGAACAAGACCAGGATGTCCACCCTCACCATTCCTGTTCAACATAATACCTGAATTCTTAGCTCAACCAACAAGACAACTGGTGAATATAAAAGGGATACAAATTGAACAGGAATATGTCAAAGTATTTCTGCTGTGATATTTGTTATTTCTTCCTGTGTGTTGCATCTAGGGTTTATCTATTGTTGTCTTTCAAGTGCTTTTAGCTGCAGTGTTAGATCATTCACTTGTGCTCTTTCTGTTTTTCTAATGTAGTCACCCAGGGCTATAAACTTCCCTCTTAGGACAGCTTTTAAGGTATCCCATAGGTTTTGTTGTGTTGTATTGTCATTGTCATTCAGTTCCAGGAATGCTTTTCTTTCTTTCTTTATCTCTTCCTTGACCCATTCATTATTCAAGAGTGTGTTGTTTAGTCTCCATGTGTTCTTGTAGGCAGTAGGGCTTATCCTGGTGTTGATGCTGAGCTTTATTGCACTGTGGTCTGATAGAATGCATGAAATTATTTCAATCTTTTTGTATTTGTAGAGGTTTCTTCTGTGTCCCAGTATGTGGTCAATTTTGGAGAATGTTTCGTGGGGTGCTGAATAGAAAGTATATTCTCTGGTATTAGGGTAGAATATTCGGTAGAGGTCTATTTGGTAGAAGTGTATCATATCGTTCAGTTCAGATGTCTCTCTGTTTATTCTTTGTCTTGTTGACCTGTCCAAAGGACTCAGTGGGGTATTGAAGTCCCCTACTATGAGTGTACTGGGGTTAGTCTGTGACTTGTGGTCCTGGAGAATTGTCTTTATAAAGTTTGTTGCACCAGAGTTTGGTGAATATATATTCATAATTGTGAAATCTTCTTGGTCAATTGTTCCTTTGTTAAAAATGTAATGGCCTTCTTTGTCTCTTCTGATTTCTTTTACTTTGAAGTCTATTTTGTCTGATATTAAAATAGCAACACCTTTCTTTTTGGTACCATTTGCTTGGAATATTTTTTTTCCATCCTTTCCTTTAAGGTGGTGCTGTCCTTGAAGGTAAGATGTGTTTCTTGTAGACAGCATATAGATGGATTCTGTTTCCTAATCCAATCTCCCAGTTCATGTCTTTTGATTGAGGCGCGGCTGAGAATTAGTGCCTTAATATCCTTGAAGGTTTAAAGCCAGGACTAGAAGAGCTTTGTGATTGCTCCACCGCGGCCCTCTTACTTGCTCCTTATTTCATCCTCCTTGCCAGTGTTACGCGTAGGTTCTGCTACTCGTCTCTGCTTAACCGACATGTTAGGCTGTTTCTCATTGAGTCTTCTCTTACACGAGTGCCTGGGACATTCCAGTCTGGCTCAATGCCCTTAGTTGCATCTTTCCTGTCTTTTGAATTGCTTCAAAGTATTCTCTGAAAGGTTGATTTTCCAGAAATGTATTATCTTCAACATGATATTCTGTCTATGGCAAGTCTTCGCTCCTCCTTCCAACCTATAAGCTACAATCTCTTTAGCTGTATAGCGAACTCCTGAGTTCTGGCCGCATATTGTCTTAGTAACAACTGGGAAAATCGCCTTGACTCCACAGAGCTTCATCTTGCTTTCATGTATGCATCGAGAAGATCACCCTTGTCAATCTCCTGATAGGTTATCCTTCTCCTTATAAGTTCACTGTGCTGGTTGTTGTTCTCTCTTAAGTGCTTATTAAGGATAATTTGGTTTGTGTTTTGGTCGTCTAGCGCGGAATTTTAACCTTAGTGATGTGGTGTGCGCATAATTATCTTATTTCTGAATATTGTCTGTTTGGAGGTTCTATGCCTGCTTCAAGTGTATTTAGTATTGTGTTGTCTTTCTTTTAGTTGGGATAGTTCTATCACAGTCTCTTATTTCCTGTTGAGAATCCTGATCCAAGATACCATGTTCTTATGAAGATTCTTTCTCCCTTTTCCTCTATGTTGCTCACTATGATGCACGAGGTTTTGACTCTTTTGCAAAGGTCCCACAAGTCTCCTCGCTTGTTCATCTTGTTGCGTATTTCCGTAAACAGTTACCTTCAATAATCTTTACGTTGAAGGTTTTACTCCGTTCCGTCCTACTTCCCAGGTGCTGTGATATTCCTTTGTCTCATGCCTTTTCCTCACCATTCGCGTCTGAGGCTTTTTCCATTCCTTTCCTCTTGATTGGATAAGCATTTGATTTCCTTTTTCATTTCCTCTTCTGATTTCTTTAGTATTTCCACTTCCTTTTGGAGCTTCTCAATCTCTTCCTGTAGCTCTTTGCTTCACTGGTTGGTTTCCTTATCTTTTTCAGCATGGGATCTTTTCAGTGTTTCTACTTCCTTCTGGAGTTTGTCATTCTCTTTCTCTAGGTCCTTCTTGAGTTTTTCATTCTCTTTTCTTAGTTCTTTGATATGCTCTTTATAATCTTGTAGTTCTTTAAGTATGTTCTCAATTATGTTTCTGATATCTGTGTCCTGGGCTATCCCCAGGTGGGTCCCACTGTAGGAATCTTCCATAGGGTTGGTAGAGCTTGGTAGGGGATTATGCTTCCCCTTTCCCATGTTGTCTCTTCTTCGTGTTCCTGGCGTATGGGCTTCTCCTTTCCTGTATTCCAATGTGAGTCCCAAATGCCTCTTCACTGTGTTGAAAGCTTGCTTTGCTTGCCTCCTTCAGATGCCTTCGTAATCCCAGTTGGGGGTGGGGTGGGGGGGAGTGCTCTTTAGCCTGTGCCCCAGAACCTGTGCTTCAGCTGGTCTCGGGAGATCTCAGATCTCAAGACTCACACAACCCTACCTTTTATACCAGCTGGGTGGATAACTCTGCCCCCACAGCCACAAAAGCCAATTAAGCCAAAGACAACTGGATTAATGGATTAACTAGATTAAGTCAAACAAGAATCAGCCTTGCTGAAGCACCCAGCTCCTACCTACCTACCTGCACTTGCTTCAGCTGGTCTCGGGAGATCTCAGATCCCTAGATATCTTTTGAGTAAAAATATGTGCACAATTAAAATTAATTGGTTTATTTAAGTTTATCTTGATCTTTTAAAATGTGTTTCACCTTAAAGATTTTTTCCCACATAATTCCTGATCACACTTGGTTTGTGCTCTGGTGCTACCAGCCTGCCTGCTGTGTGCATACCAGCTGCAAAACTGAGCACTTGGTATCTTAATTTACCTAAATCATGCTCTTTAAATTTTGACTTAAAGTAACAGTCTTTTAATTTCAGCATTTTGGAGACAAAATAGATGGATTTCTAAGAGAGTTTATAGGCCCTGAAGTTCTAACAAAAGAAACTTGCTCCAATGAATTGTGTTTTTTTTTTTTTTTCTTTTTTAAAAACTATTAGTAAAAGCCTCTTTAACAACATGAATTGATATTTTGGTTCAATCTAAATGAAAAATTTTTGGATAAAACTGTTTTATGTTTCTTTAAGCCCATCTTCAAACTGTGTGATGTGTGAGTGAATGCAAGTTCCTGCTTTTAATTCATTATAATCCTACAGGTTTAAATCTAATGAGGAGCCAATTGTAAACAAAGATAGATACAACTCATAAAGAATGTCTGTTTTATACCCCTTAGTGTTAACAATTTTTAATTGGGTTTATAATATGCATAATATTCAGTTTAATGATAAATTGTTGATTATTGTTGGTAATTGTTATTGATAGTTATAATTATTGTTATTGAATATAATTGCTAATAATAATTGATAATAATTCAGTCTAATAATAAATTGTTCATTGTTGTTGGCTATTATTATTGACAATTATTATTCATAATAATTATTAATGATGATGATTGTAACTAATAATGGTTAATAATTATTGATAGTTGAGAGTAATATAATTATTGTGATTGTTGTTGTGATTATGGATAATTATTATTCTTCCAAAGTCCTTAATAATTAGACAAGATAAATCAGTCCAAGACTACCAACAACTTTGACCTATTTTGGGGGCACCCTCCTCAATCTTTGGATTTGTAAATAGGATAGGGACAGTTAGACTTGGCCTAGGGACAGCCTAGGGATAGTTAACCAGGAGGGATAGGATAGGAAAAGAATAGGAGTAGACTTTAGGGACAGTTCATTGAAGGCAAGTGGTTGGGAATGGGCCTAAGAGGTGGCATATGGATCTCAGCTGTTTTGTATGTTACTTGGACATTTGTTCTAAAAATAGCCCTATGACAAATTATAAAATTTCATGCTTCTCATTAAAATCAAACAATAATTTGGCTTTCCTCTCTTGCAGGTCACTCTAACAAACCTGTATGTATGTATGTATGTATGTATGTATGTATGTATGTATGTGTGTGTATGTATGTATATGTGCAGGTACATGTGTGTATGGATGTGTGTACTTATGTTCTAAGTATATTTTAATGTTAACAGCTATAATACCAGTAAAAACACTGCCTCTAAGTTGGAACTTGGCCCTTCCTTCTCAAGATGCAGATTTATATTAAACAGCCAACACATAATTCAATTTCAAAAAAGGTTATAGGTTATCTATTAAAAATTTTTTAAATTTATTGAATATCTTAATGGAGCTACACTGCCACCTACTGGTTACACCGTTTCAACATCTGAAACAAAGATACAATCAGGTTTTCATAGTATTAAAGTGTTAGTAAATTTTGGGATCTTCGGAAAAAGAAATAAAAATAAAATAAAATAAAAATTGTGAATTCCCATTAACATCATTACAAACTTCCTGGCCACCACCATTTTTTTTAATTATTGCTTGCATACAGGCCAAGGCAAGCCTGCATTTCATTTGGCTGGCCAGTGGGTTGGAAAAAGGTTCCAGTGGGGACCACCACTCTGGGTAGCTGGTGTTCAGGCCTGCATTTCATTTGGGCGGCCAGTGGGTTGGAAAAAGGTTCCAGTGCAGACCACCAATCTGGGGAGCTGGTGTTGTGAGTGGACATAGGCTGAAGATAGGCCTACAGCCATCAGCCTGAAATTCCTGACCAGGGTTCAGCAGTCTCTGGGAAGATGGAAAGTCATGGCCAAGAATGGGAAACGTGTCTCCTTGGCCCAGGCTAAGGACATGAGTTGGAAGTACCTCTTTGGTAGGGTTACAGAAGTAACTGACTGAACTCTGTGCTAAGGGCTCAGTTCCCCACAGTGTCTGCAAAGCAGGCACTGTGTTCCCCTTCCCTTAGCAAGACTGCACTGTACCTGCTCATGGCAAAGGCAGCTTCCTAAAAGCTCTCACAAAAGAAAACAAATCACGATGGTAATGGAATTGTTCCTTAACTATAAAATAACCAACTGCTATGGTAATAATTTCTCATGGAGCATATATAGCCAGTCTTTAATTAACTAATGAGCATAAGAACTGTAAAAAAAAATTTTATTAGGAGCTAGATATAGAAAAATCTTTAAAGCAAGTTTTCATGCCAGGCCTGGAGAAGGCATTCCCAAAAGCTTGGAGGAAGATGGTCATTAAAATCTACTCTGTAAAGTTTGTAGTTTAAAACAGTATATTTAAAAATGACATATATTTATATAGAGAGGTATTTCAGTAGAGATTTATGCAGAAATACAAAATAAACAATATAAATTAATGGACTTGATTTCTCTGAAGTCATAATCTAGTCATATATAGTTTTAAAGAACAAAGTGTTTATGTGGTTAAAATTTGTTTGGCAGGTATTCAACTTTGCCTAAGCTTTGTCTGTATATTACAGGATATTTAAAGACTTAGTAAAAATGTCTATATTAAATTTGGTTGAAGGTTTTGGTGGAAATGTTAATACATTTGAACTAATTGGGAATATAAAATGTTAATTGTTTTATTTATAATATGTATTGAATTTCCAACAATAACTTTGGGGTTAAGGTACACAAATGGTCCCTATATTTTTCTGTGTTACACGATATCACCTTGTAACATTTTCTTTTACCTGTATGATAATTTAGCTAAAGAAATGAAGTTTAAGTTTATGTCCTAAATAAATAGCATACAGTCAATGATAAACAGTTTGGGTGAATTGAGGAAAACTGATGCCTTGGTTCATGTTTATAGGTGTGTGTAATACAACTTAAGCATCTATATGTCAAAACATAAAAATTTAAAAAACAAAAAGAGGGAGGTGGTGGAGTACTCCCTCAGAGATACGAATGAAAAACTCTGTATTCCAAATCTTTTGATAAATTTTCAATTTTGAAATCTTAAAACTAACAATGGGAAAAGATTCATATGTTCCCACTGGCAAAAACACCAACCTAAATGCCTGAAAATGTATGACTTTTGGCTATGCAGGATGGACCGGGAAATGCCATCTGAACATTAAAAGGAAGAGGAGCCTCCGACTGCCTGAGTTGCAGACATGGAGCATCTCCCTGAATTCTATTTGGGATAACTGTTTATAATGTGCCCTAATGAAGTTCACCTTCCAGATGCTGAGAAACCGTCCTACCTCTCCCTTTTATAGGAGAAAGAAAAAACATGATGGTAATGAAGTAATTCCCTAACTGTAAATTAGTGCCAACTTTTATAGTGGTAATTTCTTATAAAACAGGTATAACTACTTTCTTTAATTGACTGATAGACATAGGAACTGTGAAAGGATAATTCTCTAGTCAGAGCCAAATGTAATAGTAAAGTCTTTATAAGCTGTGTAATTAAGCAAAATATATTAATACAGAAGAGCTCTGATATCAGCAATGGATTATTCTGCCAAGAAGAAGTTGACTAGGGGATCCAAGCCCCAAAAAGATAAACGCCTTTTGCCTATAAACTGGGATACCTGCAAGCAGAGTGACGGTTAAGCCCTTCTACAAAATGAAATGAAGCTGATTTTCACTTTGGGACATGATCATCTTTTCTTTGCATTTCCACATTAAAATATTGACTCTACAAATTTTAGTTATTACAGTGATGATACTTTAAAACTTTTAAAATATAGTACATTAGACTTAAGGCAAATTGCAAACAGAAGGCATTAAAGAAATAATATTATACTCTGATTTTGAAACATTACACATGATTCTCTCTCTCTTTCTCTTTGGGTCTTTTTGACACAGGGTCTCCCTGTAGCTCCAGCTGTCCTAGAACTCACTATGTATACCAGGCTGGCCTTGAACTCTGCCTCTGCCTCCTGAGTGCTGGGATTAAAGGAGTACAACACCACACCTGGCAAACTCTCATCTTTAAACACCTAGGATAAAATATCAATAGACTAGAACAATGTTAACAAAAAAAAAACAGATTATTTTGAGAGCACATTTTTTTAAACTGAAGGAACTTATGAGTAAAATGGGGCTTGGGCAATCGAGAATGCATAATCACTGAACTCAAGAGGAATAATAGCCCTAATTAAGAAGTGAGACATTTGGAGGATCTTAATTTAAAGAAATCAATTATTTAGATCATTGGAATATCAGAAAAATTTGAATATTGATGAAAAGCTGATGTTGCTGAAAAATTGTAGTTATATACCTTAGAAAAATAGTATTACTTCTTGTGATAATCGTATAAAAATGTTTTAACTTTCTTATTCTCTAAAAATATATAAAATATTTATACATGTAACAATGTGATATGTGGAACTTGCTTTAAAATAATCTGTATTATAGCATGGGGTAATTCAGAAGCCAAAATAAAGTAAGATATACCATGAGTTTATCACTTGGAAACTGGTCTATAAAGTTTATCAAAGTGTTTTACTTGTCTTTATTTTTTATTGAAATTTCCCATAATTATTTCCCTTAACATTTAGTTTATGAATGAATACATCCTACTCCCAACCGCACCTATTCATCTGTAACCATTACTTGAATTTATCATTTTTATATGTACTATTTTTAAATATATTTTATTTATTTATATGTGTAGTTCATTGAATTTTTGTGTATTTCCTAAAAAATAATCTTACTTATCCTTGTGCCCCTTCCCTATCCACATCCTCTATCACCCCTCCATTGGAATTCACGCATTCCATCATATATGTTGTCTTATTCACGCATTCCATCATATATGTTGTCTTATTGAGTCAAGTTGGTGTACCCAGATGTCCCTCAGTACAAGTGCATCCACTTGACCCTAGTCAGTTTATCTGGTCTTTCCCTTAAAGATCAGAAAGAGAGAGAGAGAGAGAGAGAGAGAGAGAGAGAGAGACAGAGAGAGAGAGAATTGAAGTGGAACCAGAAAGTCTTATAAAAATAAACCAATCTGGGGCTCAAGAGATGGCCTAGCGGTTAAGAGTGTCAACTGCTCTTGCAGAGGACCTGAGTTCGATCCCCAGCACCCACATGGTGGCTGAGAACCATCTTTAACTCTACTTCCAGGGGAATCCGAGACCCTCTTCTGACCTCCATGGCGTTACACAACACGGGTGCACAAACCTACATGCAGACAGTACATTCATACACATAAAAAATAAATAAAATTTAAAAAATAATAATAAAGTAAACCAAACTTACTACATTTCCTATGAATTGATTTATTGAATCTTTTTTCTGTTTTGACTCATGGTTATTTCTTCTAAGGAGAAATGCACATCAGTGTATGTTGAGTTTTTCATTCAAAAACATGATATATTCCTCCATTTTAAAAGCATCTGTTTATTAGTTGAGTTCTTACTGTATATGTATGCATTGACCTAGAAATTTGGTAATTCTAAGGTTAGCACAACAGCAATAAATTCTGGCTTGCTAATCTTTTTCTTTTATTAATTTACTTGTGCCTCTTATATTTTATTTACTGCTATGTTATTTGTAATATATATCTATATCTATATCTATCTATATATATATAGTACTTATGTAATTCAGGCATACTATAAACTTGACACAGCCTTTTCAAAAAAAAAATCATCTCTCCCTCACTCATCAGTAATCAACTGCCAATGGTTCTTCTGCTAAGTTTGAGGTCTTCTGTCCATTTCCCAAGTTCTGTGAAGGATTTTGTCAGCTTGAGTTTACATGGGTCTTGTGCATGTTGACACCATTGCTATAGGTTCATGCGAGCAATATCCCAGGAACCTGTAAGACTCTTTCCTTATGGCCTTGCACCTCTTTCCCTGGCTCTTACAATCTATCCACTCCTTCTTCCACATTGGTCTTTAGCCTTGAGTAGATAAAGTTTAATACAGGGACCCAGAGTCTGTAGACTTTTCTCTGTACTTTGGTAATTTGTGGCCTTATCTGTTAATCATTATTAGATCAGCTTTTTTATGCTTTTATTGATACATATGGATTATTTACTAAGCAAAATTTCATTTTCATACAAATAGAAAATATGGTATAGATTTTTCTGCTTAAACCTGTACTATGTATATTTGATGTATCACTTTATCCATTTTCTTTACTACATTATATATCTCTGAATTATCTATAACAGATGTATTTATCCATAGTGGTGGTTGTGTACTTGTATATTTTTCAGTTATTTACTACTACAAGCCGTGTATTCAGAGGCATCGGTGTGTCTATGTCTATGATATATATATATATATGCCTTAGAATGGAATTACTAGACCAAAACGTGTATATCTCCAACTTCAATGAATAATTCAACCTTTCAAAATTTCTTGTTTTAGGTCATTGTGCTGGATAGCTTTAGTGTCAACTTGACACACCTGGGTTGAGGGAGCCTGAATTGGGGAATTGGCTCCATTGGATTGCCTGTGGCCACATCTGTGGAGTATTGTCTTGATTGTCAGGCAATGTGGGAGGGCCCAGCCCACAATGAGTAGTGCCACCCTGAGCAGGTTGTTGTGTACCCTAAAAGAAGGCAGGCTAGGCATGGGCCAAGGGGGCAAGCCAGTGAACAGCATTCCTCCATGGCCTGTGCTTCAGCTCCTGCCTCCAGGTTCCTGCCCTGAGTTCCCCGCCTCGGGCTCCCTGAGTGATGAACTGTGACCCGGGAGATGTAAGCTGAATAATCCCTTTCCTCCCCAAGTTGGTGTCGGTCAGAGTGTTATTTGCTACCGAGAGTGTGGTGTTGGCTGTGAAGAACCTGACCATGTGGATGTTTGGAGAAATGTGGAAGACTTTGGAACTTTGGGCTAGAAAAGCTGTTGACTACTGTAAGCAGAGCTTAATGGGCCATTCTAGTAGAAGCCTGGAAGAAAGCATGGCTGCAAAAAATGTAGTTCCAGAGGAAAAGAAAGACTTAGGCAGCAACTGGGATATTTTGTTTTTTTGTTTTTTGGTTTTTTTTAATTTTATTTATTTATTTATTTATTTATTTATTTATTTATTTATGTGTATGAATGTACTGTCTGCATGTAGGTTTGTGCACCCATGTTGTGCAATGCCGTGGAGGTCAGAAGAGGGTGTTGGATTCCCCTGGAACTGGAGATCTCCTGGAATTGGAGTTACAGATGGTTCTCAGCCACCATGTAGGTGCTGGGGATTGAACCCGGGTCCTCTGCAAGAGCAGTCGGTGCTCTCAACTGCTAGGCCATCTCTCCAGCCCCCGAAACTGGGATATTTTGATAAAGAGTCTGGCAGCAGTTTGCCCACAGCCCAAATGCTTGCCTGATGCTAAGTGGAAAAGCAAAGGACTAATGTCTTTGGCGGAGGATATCTCAAGACAGCCTAATGTAGAAATGGTGGCATGGCTTTTAATGGTGAATATTATGCAGATCTACAGTGAAGAAGAACAAATGGGGCAGAAGGAAATGCAGAATGTACAGTTTGGATCTGATAACTGCACTAGGAAGATTAAAGGTGGGGCCAAGGCATGTGAAGGAGAGGCTCCCTTTCATAAGTAGACTAAAGTGATTAAGGAGAGGCCTAGAGATTTACAAGTAAACAAAAGAATCAGTACCTTCAGAGCAAGACCACACCCAGCTAATCCTCCAACAAGTCCAGGGCAGAGAAAAATTTCAAATGTGGTTAAAGTAGGAGAGAGTCCATCCCGAACTTGCAGCCAGATTCGGCAATTTCATTCACGTGGTGCTGGCTTTAGAGCCATGAAGTTTGCAAGAGTGAAGGGGTCATCAGTTCTTCCTCCATGATTTCAGAGAGCCACAGAGGCCAGGCATAGTGCAGCAGGGGCGTCCCTGAATAAAGAAGGCCTTGATAGGCCATTGCGTGAAGCTATGAATGTGAAGCCTGGTTGGCAGCAGAGACCCCAAGAAGACTTTTGAGATGCCAGACCTGTGAGATATTTGCCAAGAAGAGCTGCATACAGGGAGTGGTACCAGCCTAAGAAAGAGATGTATGTTGCAAACAAAGCTGGAAGAGCTGAGCCATCTAATCCCTTTGGAAGTCAAGTCCCAGAAGTCGCACATGGAGCTACTGGACTTGGTGTTTGCCCTGCAGGTTTTCGGTCTTGTTTTGGTCCAGTATTTCCTCACTATGCCTCTATTCCTCCCTTTTGGAATGGGAATGTATATTCAGTTCCACTGTACATTGGGAGTTTGTAATTTGCCTTTTGATTTTACAGGAGCTTACAGTTAGGAGATCGGCCTGAGTCTCAGAAGAGACTTTGGACTGTAGACTTTTGAATGGCATTAAAACTGGTAAAGACTATGGGGACTTTTAAGGTTGGACTAAATGCATTTTGCATTTAATATGGTCAGGAGCCTATGGGAGCCAGGGAGTGGAATGTGGTGGTTTGAATGAGTGTCCCCCATAGGCTTTAAGAATTCAGACATTTTTGTCTCCGGTTGGTGGCACTGTTTTTGGAGGTCTTAGAAGGTGTGGCCATGCTGGGGGAAGTATGTCACTGGGGACAGGCTTAGTGAGTTTAAGAAGTCTTGTGGTCTCCAGTCGCGCTCTCTGCTTCCTGTGCTCTTTGCGAGATTTGACCCCCGATTTGCTGCTCCAGCTTCAGCCGCCATGCCTCCCACTACAATGGACTCTAATTCCCTGGAACTGTCAATCGTAAGCTCAAATAAACTCTTCCTTTTATAAGTTCCTTTGGTCATGGTGTTTTATCACAGCAACAGAAAAGTGACTAATACAGTTATTTGCTACCGAGAGTGTGGTGTTGGCTGTGAAGAACCTGACCATGTGGATGTTTGGAGAAATGTGGAAGACTTTGGAACTTTGGGCTAGAAAAGCTGTTGACTACTGTAAGCAGAGCTTAAGGGGCCATTCTAGTAGAAGCCTGGAAGAAAGCATGGCTGCAAAAAATGTAGTTCCAGAGGAAAAGAAAGACTTAGGCAGCAACTGGGATATTTTGTTTTTTTGTTTTTTAGTATTTTTTTTAATTTTATTTATTTATTTATTTATTTATTTATGTATGTGTATGAATGTACTGTCTGCATGCAGGTCTGTGCACCCGTGTCGTGCAATGCCGCGGAGGTCAGAAGAGGGTCTCAGATTCCCCTGGAACTGGAGTTCTCCTGGAATTGGAGTTACAGACGGTTCTTAGCCGCCATGTGGGTGCTGGAGATCGAACCTGGGTCCTCTGCAAGAGCGTCGGTGCTCTTAACCGCTAGGCTATCTCTCCAGCCCCGACATAGAATGTTTTAAAACATTTAGTTTTTATCAGTTCTATGATTTGTTTCAAGTTCTGTTTTGGGACATTCCTACTTTAACTGGGAACCAACTTTTTTTCTCTTTTAAAAATGTCATTAAAACATAAACTGTAAAGATGGAGACATAATTCAGTGGCAGAATGCTTGCCTAGATGCACAAAAAATAAAAGAAAAATAAAAGGGAGAAATAATTGAGGAAAGGAGAGAGGAAGCAGCTAATCAAATGCTGTTGTAGTTTGAGTTTCTATAAAAATTGACCTAAGGCAGGCACTTCCATCTGAGTTAAATTGGGAAATGATCCTAGATGTCAGGTGAGGGCATAATAGGGAGAATCAATCTAATATAAGATTTCCTTTGATCTTCACTGTAGGAAGCAGGATTAACTCCACCAGAACCTTTGGAGAATAGTACAAAATGAGTCCAAAGTTGTTTGACTGAGGGACAAGAAACTGAGCATTTATCTCAGCTCTTGCACTGCTGTTCATTCATTCTGCTGAGCAGCACTAATGCCACACTCCCAGGCTGTTCACACAGTAGCAAGAGATTCTATGGAACTTGATAAAGGCCATGGAACAGAAACTACAAGCACCCTGCACTTGAGGAGAAATGTCAGCAAGGTGTGTGTGTTAGTATGTCAGTGTCACTCGCTAAGGTGCTGCAGGCCTAAGAGACAAGAGAAAGTGACAAGGACACCCATGGCAACAACTAATGCATAGCCTAATATATCAATAGTCTCCTTTATGATCAATGCAATAGCCCAATTTATTGGTATTCTCCTCTATGATCAATGCATTATGTGCTTAAAAATTTCCCTACCCTAAAGTAGCACCATACATTCTCTTACACACACACACACACACACACACACACACATATACATATACATATATGTAATGTATATGTATATTTGTATTTATATGTATATGTATGTGTATATGTATATTTATGTATATTGGGTTTACTATGTGGTCCAGTCTGACTTAAATGATTCTTTTGATTCAGCTTCCTAAGTAGCTGATGCTACAAACATGTTCCACTGTACTGGCTCATGACAGCAAATTGTTACCCTTTGCAATGATTTTCTCTTGATTTGAGATGTTGGGGAACCTGGGGCTTCACCATGCTAAAATCCTACCACTGAGCTGTACTTCAAACTCTCTCTTTGCCTTAACAGGTAGAAGATGGTTTGCACTCCTTTTCAATCTGCGATGATCCTTTGTAGACCATTGGACTATGGCAATGGATGCTGTATAATAACAAAGACTAAATCCTAAGGTGTAGTAGTTGTGCCTTTGTGTTCTCTGACATTGCCTCTTACAACCTATCACCAACTTGTAAACATTCCAAGCCACTGAGGGAAGCCTAATGAAGGATATCTGAAGTGCTATGACCCACTGGTCTATCAGTCTGCCAACTACTAGCCAGAACCAACTTCCAAACACAAATAAGCCATCTAAAGACTCTATTGAGATCCTCAAAGGCTGCAGCAAAAGAACCATCTAGTGAGTCTGTAGAATCATGACTGAATATAAACACTCACCATTGTTTTATCCACTAAGCTTTAGTATGTGTACACAGATACAGTAGCCCAAAGGACACGTTATTGGGCCTTGCATTTAGCCCTTTGTTTATTCCTGCCTTGTTTTTCTATTCACTCCTGTAGCTTTATAACTCATAACAGGTAGTGGAAAAAGACTCCCTAGCTTCCTGTTTATCAAGATTGTATATACTGGTGGCCTAGAGCTGCAATCCCAATACTCAGGACTTAGAAGATCTGAAAATCAAGGTAATCTTCAGGTCATGGCCAATCTGACCTCAATATTTTGCCTAATAAAATAAAATAAAATCTGATACAAAAGCAATGTAAAAATACAAAGTTTTACAACAAACAAAACAATATTGTGGGGCATCAAACCCTGTGCCCCTGGGCATTCTAGAAAGCATGCTACCTGTAGCTATCCAAAGCCCCAGTGTTAGCTCCCTTAAATTTCAGGGACTTAAAAATTTCATTTCATAGGATCTAAATATAAATTTGGAAAAAATAAATAGTCTACACTATTGAGTTGTTCTACCATGCTACATTTTTCGACTTTTAAGTTCTGCTTTAATGTCACTACATGTTATTTTGTGATTTTCTGTATTAGGTATACAACATTTTCTGGACATGTGACTGATCATTTAATATTTAATATAATCATAAAAATGTATTATAAATTACATTTTACTTGATTGTTGCTGGTATATAGGAATACAATTGATGATTAAATTAATCTTGTTAAAGTTAAATATTAGTGTCAAAATACTTTCAAAATATTTTATTTGATAGGTTTTCAATGATATTTAATAAAATTTTCACTTAATCCTTTAAAGCTTTATTTCCTTGATTAAGTTTTCTTTCCTTATTTCAAGTACATATTAAACATTGACTGGAGGTAACAACAGCAGCACTCACATGTCATTCCTGGACTCTTAACAGTTCACCATTAGGAGCAATTTTCTTGTAAATTTTTGAAGAATTTCTCTTCTGCAAGATTGTTGAAAGCATATATATGTATATATTATATATGCACATATATGTGTGTATATACATATATATATCTATATACAGGTACTGTTGTATATTTCTCAATTCAACTGAGATAAAAAATTATATACATATTTTTTATTATAAACCTGTAATCAATTTTATTGTTTTCTCAGGGAATCGAAAGTCAAGAGGAACAAATGCAGAACCAGCATACACACCTCCAACAACCACAAGGCAGGGCTACTGTGACTTTTCCAGTGTCCTCTTTAGACCATGAGTTTCACTTTCAGGGTCACAAGATGGATTTTTGTTGTTAAACACGAGGTCCTGGTTCTTACAAAGTGATAAGTAGGGAAAAAGGAGAGAGAACAAAATGAGGAAAGAAGAACCTACATTAACATTCTTCAATAGCTTTTTCTCAAGAAGCCAAACAAAGGCCTCTGCACATTTGTCAATGGCCAGGGCCATGGAATACAAACAATATTAGTTACAGGAAAATCCTTAAGAGAGTTCCTAAAATAGCATCCTTTGTTAACTGGATAGAACCTGGATTCCTTTGATTCTTAAGGAGGTAAAAGTAAATACTGAGGAAACAACTAGCCATCTATGTCAGAATAGAAAACCACAACTCAAAGTACCTGTATCAAATGCACTATGGGTAAACATGTAGGAAGAGTTCATGTTTACCCACAATGCATTTGATACAGGTACTCAAAAATTACCCACACTACCCAGTGCATAATGCAACACAGCTCTGAATGTGCCATTAGTCATGTTAAGTTCCCCAATGGGAAATTAACAAGAATAAAGTTAAAGTAAAAAAAAATATACTATATATGCACATCTTTGAGACAGGGTCTCCCTGTAGCCCCAGCTGTCCTGGAACTCACTCTGTAGACCAGGCTGGCCTTGAGCTCACAAAGTTCCACCTGCCTCTGCCTCCCGGGTGCTAGGACTAAAGGCATGCGCCACCACCCCCCGGCTTATACGCACATCTATTATGATGAGGTCCAAGAGTTATTCTGAGGAGTATAACCTTAAAAATAATGAAACCAAGAAAATTAGTGAGATCCAGTCTGTTTTCATGATGAAAGGCTGGTATCTCCAACCCGTATTCATAGTTAAGGGAACTGTGGCTAAAATCATTTCCACAGATAGATTTATCAGTAAAGTTCTCTGTACATTTCCAGAAAGATCTGTATTTCATTGAGGTTTTTAAAAGCTGGAAAAAAAATTCTCCTAATGTGAGGGTTCACAGGAATCGTAGAAATTGAAGAATTGCAGCAGACAGTAATTCAGGAATGAGATTGTACTCAAACTCAGCAATACTTGTTAGTCTACAAAATCCTCTGATGTGGATATCTCATCTATATTGTATTCTGTGACACATATTCTGTGTTTTCTCTGATGTTTTCCTGCTACATAGCCAACAGCGCCACTCTCCCCATTTTCAAAACCAAAAGAAGTTGGTCCAGATATTGTCACATATGTCCTGCACAGCAAAGCTGCCTTGGGTTGAGAACCACTGCTGTGGACCAGAGCCTGGCAAAACTTCCTGTATAAACAGCAAGTATCAGAATCTGAAGGTCATGTGCAGTCTCCACCACATGCTTTTACTCTTTAAAAATGAAGCAAGGACTTTGGCTTGTGACCCACACAAAAACAAGCAGTGGGCCAGTTTTCTTATAGCTTTATAGACTTTCCAACATTCTCTATGTCATAGATTTTTCTCTTGACTGCGACCTCTCCCATGTGGAATGTGTGAGAGCAGGAGAGCTTCCTTACTTGATGTATTGGCAGGTGTTTACCCTGGTGTGCCCAGGTGACAAATGTTGCTGACATTATGACCTTCTTTTTATATTAAATGCCTAGTTGAGGTTTTACTCCCTAGTTTTTATGCATTTAAAATGTTGACATATGTTGAAAGTTTCTCCAAACGCAATACAAAATTTCTCCCACTGCCTGTGTTCTTACAGATATCCTAAATGTGGAAAACCTAGTCTTCTCAGTCTTTGTACAAAGATTTGTGACTTCATACGACTTCATCATACCTACCATGTTTCCTAGAGTCTGAGTACTCACTGGAGTCTTTTCCACACAGATGGTGCAAAAAGCTTCTCTCCAAAGTGAGTTTTCACATGGTTTCAAGTCTTTCCACATGCAAGGCTTTTCCCAAGTATGGATTCTCCTGTGCACATTAAGGTTAGAACCAATGCTGAAAGATTTCCCACAATGGTCACACTCATAAGGCTTCTCATCTGTATGACTTCTTATGTCCATCTTCAGGGTGGATTGGTTCCTGAAGGCTTTCCCGCACTGTCGACATTCCACATGCTTCTTCGCCAGGTGGATGCTCACTTGCTTCATTCATGACAGGTAATCACTGAAGACCTTCCCACAGGTAGCACATTCATAGCACGCAGTAAGGTTGGAGCTTGTACTGAAGGCTTTCCTTCAGAGAACACATCCATAAGGTGTCTCTGCAGTGTGAGAGTTCATGTGTGTCTACAGAATAAACTGGTTCTGAAAAGTTTTCCCATACTGGCAACACACAACTGGTTTCTTCACAATATGGATCCTTATGTGATTTCTCCATGTCAGGAGGTCACCTAAGGACTTCCCATACTCTGCATTCATAGGTTTTTCTCTACCATGTGGTTCTTCTTGTGCAGACTGAAGTCAGACTTCCAGCAGAGAGCTTTGCCACACTGTGTGTACTCACAGGGCTTCTCCCCAGTGTGGTTCCAGATGTGCTCCTTCAGGTGCTAGGCATGCTGGAAGGCTTTCCCACAATCATGACACTCGCAGAGCCTCCCTCCAATGTGTGTGCACTTGTGAGAGATGAGGTGGCAGCTCCTAACATAGGATTTTCCACACTCGTCATACATGTAGGTAGGGTCTCCCACCAGTATGAACTCACATGTGTATCTTTAGGGCTGAGAGAATCCAGAAGGCATTTCCACACTGACTACAGTCGAGTGGCTTTTCTTTCAAGTGTATTCTTGCATGTCTCTACAGAGCTGAGGGATCATTGAAGGCTTTGCCACAGTCACTGCACTTGTAAGGCTTCTCCCCAGTGTGGATTCTACCATGTCTTGCAAGGGGAGCACTTGTAGTGAAGGCTTTTTGGCACTGGTGACATCCATGCATTCTTCACTCATTTGCCATCATGCTCACATGCCGAATCAGGGGACTCCTGCTCTTGAAAGGAACTCGGTAGCTATGGCAAGTGATTGGTCCTGTACACTGAGAATTACACAGTGCACATGTGCAGAGCTTGTCCTGCATTAACCTAGCCTGCCCTAGGCAGGCGACCATAGCAACAACTGAGTCACAGACCTGGGCCAATCACAAGGCAACACGATGACTGCACTAAGAGGAGAGCGGAATGTGAACAGTACACAACTGTTCTAGTTTGTCTTCCATTGCTGTGACAAAACACTCTGACCAACACCAACTTGGGGAGGAAGGGGTTTATTCAGCTTACATCTCCTGGGTCACAGTTCATCACCAAGTGTATTAGTCAGGGTTCTCTAAAGAAACAGAAGCAACAGGATGAGTATATATAACTATATACAATTTATTGATTTGCTCACGTGACGGAGCTCAACAGTAGCGCCGAACTGGAGAGGCCGGGAATCCAGGGAACCGCTCAGTCCGCAAGGCTGGATGTCTCAGGAGTCCCAGTCTAGTGCTGAAGGCCCGAATGGATTCCAGGAGATCTGCCAGTCTCAGTACACGCTGGGATCCGAAAGGTTGATCACAGCAGCAAGGCAAACTCACCAGATGAGAGAGAGGCAAGCCGCAGGAAGAAGGAAAATGCTGACACTTTTCGTGGTGGAATTAAATTTGGGTTGTAATCAGCCAAACGTATAATAATGGCTCCAGCTTGATTTTCTCTGCTTTAGCTCTTTGGCTGCTGGAGAGAAGATTCTCTTCCAGATCCACTTGGAACCTTAAAACTGTTGTTTCGATCCAGAGCTGGTCATTTTTTCACCGAGCTCCATATTTTCTCTATCAGTTTATCCAGACATGCTAGGAGCAACAAGGCAACATCATTATTTTCCTGATTTTTCCCAATTTCTCGAACGTTTTATATATAGAGTCGCTAAATTCCTTGCTTCTCACAAGAGGTGGTTAGGTGAGTCAAATGGATCTATCTTCATAATTAGATCAAATAGTCTGACCAAGGATTATCATTCCTCTTCATGCCACCATGAGAGCCTTCAGTAACTCTAGACTTCATTGGTTGGAAAGCTGGCTCCAGAAAGCTACCAAACCCACTAAAGAAATTCATCCTTCAATTCTGTTCTCTAGAACCCTTCTGGTACCAAAATCGTTATTAGTCAGGGTTCTCTAAAGAAACAAAAGCAACAGGATGTATATATAACTATATACAATTTATTGATTTGCTCACGTGATGGAGCTCAACAGTAGCGACCGAACTGGAGAGGACCGGGAATCCAGGGAACCGCTCAGTCCGCAAGGCTGGATGTCTCAGGAGTCCCAGTCTATGCTGAAGCCCCAATGGATTCCAGGAGATCTGCCGGTCTCAATACACGCTGGGATCCAAAAGGTTGATACAGCAGCAAGACAAACTCACCAGATGAGAGAAGCAAGCCCAGGAGGAAAAAAAAGGGACCAGCTCCCCGCTGCTGTGGCCTTATTTATGCCTGCTGCAGAAGGTAACACCCACAATTTGGGGTGGGCCATTCCGGGTTGAGGTGGTCCAATCATAAGACCCTTTTCTCTTATTTGTTCTTAGTCCTGTCAATTGACAACCAGGATTAATCATCACACCAAGGGAGCCCAAGACAGAAACTCAGGGCAGGAACCTGGAGGCAGGAGCTGAAGCACAGGCCATGGAGGAATGCTATTCACTGGCTTGCTGCTTCTCTGGCTCATGCCCAGCCTGCCTTCTTATACCGTACACAACCACCTGCCCAGGGTGGCACCACTCATTGTGGGCTGGGCCCCCCCCCACTGCTCCACCATCAAGACAATACTCCACAGATGTGGCCACAGGCCAATCCAATGGAGCCAATTCCCCAAATGAGGCTCCCTCAACCCAGGCATGACAAGTTGTCACTAAAGCACAGTCCAGCACAATTGACCCCTTGTCAACTTGAACCACAAAACACATCACTATTAAACCACCACCTTTCCAGTTTTATCCCCAAAGTATGATGTTAACATTAATCACAACCTAGACAGTACAACTTAAAAGCCCCACCGTCCTTAAAATGCAAACACTTAAAAGTTCAGTCTATTAAAAGTCTCTTAACTGTGGGCTGCTATAAAATCCAAAACAAGTTACTGTCTTATTTCAAAGGGAAGAATCAGGCACACTCAAACAAAACCTAAGTACAGCAAAGTAGCTCAAGGCTGGACACCTGGGATTCACTACAATCTTCTGGGCTCCAAAGGGTTTCGCAGCTCCCCCTCTCCTACTTGGCCTCCGTGGCACACACAGCTCATCTGGACCCAGGCTAGCTCCATTCCACACCTGCCTGCTTTTGGTGGTCATCCCTGGTCCTGGCATCTCCAAAAAGCTGGGGTCCCACTGAAACTGAGGCAGCACCTTCACCAATGGCTCTTCTGACCTCTCCTGGTGCAAAGCCTCAGCTTCTCTCCATGACCCCTGCAATCCTGGGGTCTCACTGCAACCGCGGTGGACTTCACCAATGGTCTTTCCTGACCTCTCACAGTGCCAGCCTCTGCTGCTCTCTGTGACCCCCTCAAATTTCAAACACCAGAACCATAAGGAGACCAAGTCCTGCTTCTGGCTTGACATGGAGACTCGGGCCCCTTCTGGAATATAGCTTTCTGTGTGCTGACCCTGAAGAAATTCTTCCAGAAGATTTCACCACATGTGAGCTGGTCTCTTGTTACTTACAGCTGATTTTTCAGCCCCAGAACCAGCATCAATTGTCCCAGTACCAAAAGATATCACTTCAGGTTCTGGTCTTTGTTACTTACAGCTGC
>VZQC01011281.1:369420-424332 GCA_009823505.1 Rhizomys pruinosus | reverse complement strand
AGCTGATTCTTCAGCCCCAGCTAACCAGAACCCACAGATTGCACAGTCCTGATGATCTCTGCTCCCCTTTGAAACTAGAAACTTCACAAGCCAGGCCTCCATCTTCTACAACTCCTTCAGCAAAACTGCTCCAAGCTCCACAGCAAGGATCTTTAGGCATTCAGTGATCTTCCCAGCCCAAAGTCCAAATGCCTCCACAATCCTTCCCCCAAACTCCAAGGTCAGGTCTGTCACAGCAATACCCCACTCTTCTGGTACCAATTTCTGTTCTAGTTTGTCTTCCATTGCTGTGACAAAACACTCTGACCAACACCAACTTGGAGAGGAAGGGGTTTATTCAGCTTACATCTCCTGGGTCACAGTTCATCACCAAGGGAGCCCAAGACAGAAACTCAGGGCAGGAACCTGGAGGCAGGAGCTGAAGCACAGGCCGTGGAGGAATGCTATTCACTGGCTTGCTGCTTCTCTGGCTCATGCCCAGCTTGCCTTCTTATACTGTACACAACCACCTGCCCAGGGTGGCACCACTCATTGTGGGCTGCCCCCCCCACTGCTCCACCATCAAGACAATACTCCACAGATGTGGCCACAGGCCAATCCAATGGAGCCAATTCCCCAAATGAGGCTCCCTCAACCCAGGCGTGTCAAGTTGACACTAAAGCCATCCAGCACAATAACCCTAACCTTGCCCCCAGTAAACGAATCTGCGTCTGTGTTGTGTTGACTCTGCACCTCTCACCCCCCTTTGTTCACGGTCGTACTACGAAATTCCCCTGGCAGGCCTGGGGGATTGACTACAATGGGGCTCTCCTAAATCACAGTCCATCACTGAAGGAAGTCAGGGCAGGAATCTGGAGGCATTCGATGAGGTCAACCATAGCCAAATTCCTTCATATAGACAAGGAAGGAGAAAGTTCTTACCAGGGGCTGCTTCCTGTCATTTGCCTAGGAGCCTCTTTCATCAGCAGCCATAAGCAACTTCCTTGGGCTCTAATACAGATCCTCAATAAAAACAACTATAAACCAGATCCCGATCCTGTTGGACAGAGGGTAGAATCTGAGGAGGCAGAAGTCTCGCAAGTTATGGCCAAAAGACAAGAAGTTCACATCAAAATGTCCTGAACACTTACAGGAAACAGCAGAGGCCACAACAGAATCAAAATAGAAGCTGCCAACCCATATTTTGTCCATGTCTCTTTACCTATTTTTTAATGAGGTGCATTAATTCATTGATTTTCAAATGCTAATCAGCTTTGCATTGTTGGATGAATCCTGCTTAGTCCTGATTAGTAGTTTTTATATATTGATAGGTAGTTAAAATTTATTAATAATTTATTTAGGATGACCCTATAAATATCAGTATAGGTAAACAAGTTTTTATTATTAAGGTATGAAAGCTAGCCTTCAGAGGAGATAGCTTCCAAGACGCAGCTCCATTGCTCAAGTTCTGGTCTCTGAAGTATGTCCTATCTTCAGCAGTATGATCTTTCCTTCATGTTCTGGGAGATAATCAAGGGCTGTGGCAATACCCTGTGTCATCGTGGGAGTCTCTTGGACTCCCTGGACAAAGACCCAAAGGAAGGTTTCTCCTGTCTGGTACTTTTCTTGATATATAGCCTTCATCTTTGCATATGGACTCATGTAGAAGTATTGTCTGTGTAATTTTTCAATAGATTTTTAGAGTAATATTATTCTCTGAGGTTTTTTACCCTAGCAAGGTATTATTTATCTCTCCTCTCTCCTTTTACCTATCTAGCCCTCCCTCCATGTCTTCTCCATTTAAAGTATCCCAATTCCTCTCTTGATAATGGCAGTCTCCTATGGCTCCTTTTTTTTCCCTTTATCCCCACCTTTCCCTCTATAACCCTTCCTTTCCCCTCCCATTTAGATACCCTGATTTTATCCATTCCTCCCTTAGTAACATCTGTCACCGTCTCAGGTTCTCTCTTTCCCTTTACCCATCCGCGCTCCTTTTCATTTTTATCTGGTTCCTTTCATTAAGGAATTTCCTCCATGCAACAGGAGACGACCGGGAACTCAAAAGGGCCTGAATGGCCATACTATAAAGATTAAGTCTAAATAAAGAATGTGGTTTCATGGACAGGCTGCCTATATTCAGCTTTGCCCACCAAGGGCTCAGGGAACATTGTGGAAGAGGGTATGGAAAGATTGTAAGAACCAGGACATTGATCCAAGATCAAATAGAAATGAATCCTACAAGCTCCTGGGCCCTTGTGCATATGAAACTACAGCATTGGTATCAGAATGCACAAGACCCATGCAAGCTCATCTGGACAAAAACCCTGCACAAAACTTCGGAAATGGGTAGCAGAGCCCAACCTTGGCTGAGGAAATATTGGCATCAGATGGTGGTTGGGTGAGAAAGACCTGGCCTTCTTTAGAAAAGGGCCTCCAGATAAGCTAACTAGAGCTCAGGGGGTGAGCTAGCACTGAGGAGTGAGGAGAGTGATTTGGCACAATAGACCCTAGCACAAATGACAGAAGGTGTGAACTCTGGGGGCAGGGTAGGGAGATTTCAGGGGCCAAGGGTATAAAGGTGATTAAGACTGACTGAAAAATCATGTATGAAACACATAAAAAATCTCAGTAAAAAAAAGAAAGAAAAACTTTAAAAGCATTTAGAAAGGAAGTCTAGCAAGTTGGAGATAAATAGAGCCTTGGCTGATCCAAAGAATTCCAGACTGGTTCTCCCCTTGGTGGATTTACAAATTTGCAATGTAAATGTAAGATGCAAAGAAGTAGGCTTTCTGTTGCCCCGAGAGTTCTCCTCCTTCTCTTCCAAGGAGTCTGAGATAGCCAAAGCCATCAGTTGATAATCTAAGACAGCGGAGAAAGCAGAGCTGTGATAAAATGAATCAAACATTGTGCCCTTCGACATTCAAGGTACTTGCTGTGCATTATGAACTTGAATTCCTGTTGGAGGCTTCCTTTCTACAGTCTCTTTCATATCACTCTGTGTTCCAGCCACACTATGCACCTCTTGCTTCCATACTTGGCTTCTTTAATCCATGTTTCAATTCCTCCCACACCCCTTCTGTCTTCACAAGAACATTTTTGTGCCCCATAAATATATCTCGGAAGACATATTAGGATTGAAACACAGGACCAGGACCCTAGCAAGAGGGTCTATGACTAGAACAATTCCAAGTACATCATAATGAAAACTAAAGGCAAAGCAAGCAAAAGAAGTGACATCTGGCTGGAAAGATGACTCAAAGGTTAAGAGCACTGACTGCTCTTGCAGAGGACCCAGGTTTGATTCCCAGCACCCACATGGCTGAGAACAGTCTTTAACTCCATTTCCAGGGAAATTGGACACCCTCTTCCGACCTCCACAGCATTGCATGACATGGGTGCACCAGCCTGCATGCAAACAGTACATTCATACAGATAAAAAAAAAGGAAGAAGAAATAACATCTTACAAATCATGGTAGAAAGTAAGGGTTAATACATGATTTAATAAAAAGAATAAAAACAAACAGGTTTGGTATTTTCTGCTGTATTCTAAATACAAACAATTATATAACTGCTACTGTAGGGCACCCAGACTCTTCTTAGATAATTTAGGCATAACTAATGGTTAAACATCCTGCCAGACTAGAGCAAGAAAGATCCAGATTCACTAGCCATTGTGTCCTCATATACACAACAATTTGAACAGCTAATTCAATAATAAATAAGGGAGCCAACTGAGATATCATGGTACTTAGTTTAATATAATAATAGTAATAATAATAATAATAAAATAAATAGTTATGAAGAAGAGAAGGCAGGAGTGAAAGTTGCCTATGTCAGCCTTCCCCCAACTTGAAGCAATTCCTTCCACTTGGGGTGGGAAAAGGACTTAGGTATAGGCCTTAAAGCGGAAACGCACAGCCAATCTCCCATGGTGAAACCTAGTGGCAGGAAGAGCTGAAAACTTCTGTCCACAGACTGACCAAGCCATGTTAGTCAAGAAGCTAAGGGACTGCTTTAACACTCCTCCAACCTTCCTCATGCAGCAGAGGGAGAACAAGACTCCCCTCACATGGAAGCAGGAGGTAAAAGCCAGAGCAGAACTCTGCCTTTGAGCGTAGTGTTGGGCCAACCCACATAAGTTACAGTCAGAAAACAAAGGGCTCCAAATGCAGGCCAGAGTTCATGGACCCTCTGGACCTGCTCCAGCACCAAGCCAAGCCATGTTTCCAGCTGTCATGCAATCATGTTTTAGCTGGCATCCGTGGTAGAACACTGGAGCCAGGCAAATCAATGTAGGTATGAGATTTAAATGTGCCCCTGCTTACTGACAGTTTGGCAGGTAAGGAACTGTCTCCACTAATATTGCCCAATTTCATGCAGGACAGCATGGAGCAAAATTCCAATCATCGGGGGTCAGGGGTAGACCAGGATAATAAACACAGCACTTTACCTCAGAATGTAATACTCCATTCTGGTAGCGCCTATAAGCATAGTCTTTGGAACAACTATAGTGTAAGGTAGAGATGTACAGCCTAGTCTATTGGACGTTTTATATAGTCCAGGCTGGCCTCAAAGTTACATCAATCCTCCTGCTTCAGATTCCTGACTGCTGGGATTATAAGCATAAGAAATTACACCAGTTCCCAGTCTACTAGATTTTTTTTCTGGCCATTATCATCTGTGTCTGGTTGCAGTAGTTTAGATGCATAAGTCCACTTCAGCAATAGGCAGACGGAAGAAGCAAGTGTCTTGGTCTTTCTCTGATGCTCTATATGTCTTAGTGGACTTCAGTTTAGGATATTGCACAGGTCGACAGCATTGGTGGTCAAAGGGGTGGCAGAGAAGACTGGAATTTGTTCTTACCAGTTGATTTTGCCTAGAGCCAGGCAAAAACTTGCAGTGTTGGTCTTAGGCAACTGACTAGAAATGGGACACCTTGGACCTTACCCATCTACAAGGAGAAGCACTGACTAGAGATGGGATATCTTCAGTCTTGTCCATCTACAAGGAGAAGCTGGAAGGAATGAGCTACCATTTTAAGGTATTCCCACAGTTTCTATTTAACATATTCCAAGTGTGGATTATAATAAACCTAGGTTTGAATTTCCCTCCAGTGATGAAAGAACCTCAGCACAGAAATAGGAGATTCACAGTTAACCTGAACTTAGGGCAGCACCTAGTGCTGAAATAGCAGATGTGACTATAGGATCAAATAAGCAGGATTTCAGGAAAGACACACACAGAGGAGAGAGGGGGAGAGAGAGAGAGAGAGAGAGAGAGAGAGAGAGAGAGAGAGAGAGAGAGAGAGAGAGAGAGAGAGAGAGAGAGAGAGAGAGAGAGAGAGAGAAAGAGAGAGAGAGAGAATTAAGAAGACTGGAATAGAAAGCTAATCCTTTGATGGTCATATGACTATGAACATGTAATAGCATCAAGATTTTCAGAGGATCATGACCACATCTAATGTTCAAAACTAGCTCAATTGATAATATCCAGTACTGGAAAATGCTCAGTGGTAGAATTTAAAGCAGCTGTTTTAAGGAAACTCCATGAGCTTCAAGAGAACACATAAACAATTAAACACTCTAACAGAAACACAGAAGCATTTTTTTCTTGTTTTTTTTTTTAATGATAAAAAATCAGAAAAGGAGGTAATTCATGTAAAAATGCCAAAAGAAACTCAATGCAGGCTCCGCCCAGTCTTAAATTAACAAAAGACAAGCTCCTCCTCCAACTCTGCTCCTTTGGAAGCAGATGGTCTATATTTGCTATCTGCACTTCCGCCCTTTGCATCTGTGCCTTAATTGTAGCATTCTTGATTCTGTCCACAGCATCTCACTGAAACAACCCTTGCAAAAGGTCACAGCCACTCACTTTTAAAAAATCAAAAATAAATCTTGACTAGAAATTTCAAACCTGACAGAGGGCATCAACATAGGAATGGATAAAGCCAGGCCTATTAGTGCAGGCCTGCAATCATTGCTACTTGGGAAGTTCAGGCGAAAAGATCAGTTTAAAGTCAGCCTGGGCTACAAAGTTCAAGGTTATCCTAGGAAACTTAGTGAGACCATCTCAAAACAGAAACTGAAATCATGGCTAGTTGTAACTCAGTAGTGTACTAATAATCTTGCATACAAGAGTATAAGGCTATATGTTTAATTGCCAGTATCACAGAAGGAAGGAAGGAAGGAAAGGAAGGAAGGAAGGAAGGAAGGAAGGAAGGAAGGAAGGAAGGAAGGAAGGAAGGAAGGAAAGAAGGAAGGAAGGAAGGACCAAACAGGAGAAAGAATTAGCTCAAAACAGGCATTAAGAAAAACACAGTAGGGTTTTTAAAAAAGAAAGAAAATAATACAGAATGCTTTTGGGAGATTTGGGACAATAGTGAAAGGACAGATATTCAAGATATTTGAGCCAGGGATGGAAAAGGACTCAGTGGATAAGATCACTAGCTGTTTTTGCCAAGGACCCACGTTCTTGGTGGTGGTGACTAACAACCATCTATAACTCCCATTCTAGGGGATACAACACCCTCTTCTGACCTCAGTAGGCACTCCATGATACAGATAGATATATATATATATAAAGCAATACATACATACACATAACAGAAACCAAAAATAATAAAAAATAAAATATTAAAAAAGATATTTGAGCTCAAGTTGAATGTTAGAATGCCAAAGGGGCAGAAAATTTATTCAAAGAATAACAGAAAATTTCCCAGGCTTAGAGACAGATATAGATATTTAGGTGTATGAAAGATAAAGATCACCCATTGTTAACTCTTCTACCTAAAATATCTGATAATCAAGCTCTGAAAGGTAAAAGATAAAGAGAAAAGTCTCAAGGTAGCAAGAGAAGAGAAGCAACAGGGAGCATCTCAGTTCAGCCAACCCCTGACTCCCCAGCAGAAGCCTGACAGTCCAGGAGAGAGTCACTTGACACCTTCTAAACACTGAGGCCAACAACCTGCCAACTAAGAATGCTGCACCCAAAAAGTACTCTTTTTTTCAATTTTATTATATTTATTTCCTCTTTTTATATTTTACTAACCCCACTCTATATTTATGTATTAATTTGATCTGACATTTTCTTTTAAAATGAAGAAGTAAGAAGATTACCATATATGTTGTTCAAATGTATACTACTGTAAGAAACTATTTATCTTGGCTCATAGTTTCAGATATCTAACTCTGAGGTCAGTTGACCCAGTTACTTTCAGGCTTGTGTGGGGCAGTGCCTCATGGAAAAACAGTATGGCAAGGGAGAGGTGCTCTCCTTGGCTTCTAGGAAGGAGAGAGTGATTTGTTTGCTACACAGTCCTTTCCCCAAAGCCTATTTAAGAATCCATGAATTGATTGGTCCACTCGGGAGGTCCAAGCCCTCTTGAGAAAAATCATGTGCCAAAGGCCTTACCTATAAACACAGCTGTACCGAAGACATAACAAAAGACAACAGAAACTGAGGATATATATTTCTGCTAGGTGTGTCATTAGGAAATGTTAAAGGGAGTTATTCAAGCTGGAAGAAAGAGCCTAAAAAGTAATATACACAGGAGGAATAAAACTCAATAAAGAGAGTAAATACTCAGACTTCACGGTGTTCCAAGACTTTAGACATAGCACACAAGAGTTTCTTATCTATAGTTTTAAGAGTTAAAACAAAAAATTTAGAATAACAGCTATATTATTATGTTAAGAGAGGAGCAATATAGAAAAACATAAGAAGGGTATATCAAAAATCTAGAATGCATGGAGTGAGACCACAGCTTTCATTAACACACTTCTTCTCACTTTTGTTTTATTTTTGCCTTTAAAATCATGTTCTGATACTATCATTTCAAAAACACTTGTTATAATCAAAATATTTTAGGCCTCAAGGTAACCCATACCAAAAATCCAAAACAATACAAAAAAGTCAAAGCACATAACTCAAATCAATCAAAAAACCACAAAGAAAGAATATGAGAAATCTGAACTATAGTAAAACTAAAAAGTAATTACAAAATGACCCTATTGTAAATTTATTGATAACATTTAGTAATACCTAGAGTGACAGGATGCTGATGGACTATACCAACTGATATGCTGCTTAGAAGAAATTCACTTCACTTCTAAAGACACAAACAGATTAAGAATGAGGAGAGAGAACAAGACAATCCACGAAAACTGGATTTTTTAAAAAGCCAGAGCAGCTGTACTTACATTAAAGCAGAAGGAACAAGAGACAAGGCAGGTCGTTATGTTCTGCTGTCATAACAGGATAAAGTCATCAAAATCAAGCAGCAGTTTCAGATAGCATGCACCCAATGAACAGAAATATCAAATACAAAGTAAAGATAATGAATCTCTATCTACAGTTATACTCTCATATGCAACAGGCTGCTGTAACACCCCATTTTCAGCCACAAGCAGATAATCCAGAATGAAAAAAATGGATCTATTAATATGATAAAATTGCATTCTGGGCCAGGAGGGAATATTGTACAATGTAGAACATTCTATTGAATGGCTGCAGAATCCACCTTCTTCTCATTAGCAGCAAATGAGCATGTTCCTCTGTAAAGCACATGACAGGATACACAACAAATCTTAAAATTAAAAAAAAATTAACTAATATCATTATCTTTTAACATTTTTTCCATTTATTCATCCATGGGGGGCACATTCAGGTGCCATGACACACACATGGCAGTTAGAGGGCAATTTGCAAAGGCTGGTTCTCTCCTTCCATCACCTGGGGATGAACCCAGGTCACCAAGCTTACTGGTAAGCACTCTTACTTACCTGCTGAACTATCTTGACAGCTTCTTTTTAATCACAATATGATAAGACTAGAAACTGATGACAAAAATTTTGTAAAGCATGCTATTAAATGGAAATTATACAACTAATTTTAGAGCAACAACTAGGAACAAATGAAGAATTAATCAAATTTTTCAAACAACTGAAAATAGAAACAGGATACACAAAAACCTATGGGGTATAGCAAAAGCTACAATACAAGAGAGCTTTACAGCACTCTATACCTACATAATAAAATAAACAGTCTATCGCTAAATCAAAACTAGCTATAGAAAAAAGAACAAATCAAAATCAAAATTATAGAAAATAATAAAATAAAAATCACAACTAAAATAACTGAAATAATAAAATAAATAAAAATAGCTATCCTTAGTGTCCATCATTTTTTTTAAACAAACGATACCTGTAGACAGACTAAAAAGAGATGTCTGATAAAAATCACAGCTTAGATGCTTCTTCTGTGTGACTCTGTGAATGAGAAGAGTCAAGGCAACACAAGACAGACTTTATTCCAAAAACAGAGAGGAAGAGTAAAAGGAATATCAAACAGGTGACAGTACAGCTGGAAAACAAGGAAGAAATAAAAAAGGTATGTGGAGAAAAGTATAAACAGTCCACAGGCCCAGCACAAGATCCCCAGGATAGAAGGGAAACCAAAGTCACAACCACTAGGAACGACAGACAAACCTGTGTCAGCACTGGTAGTCCTAGATACAGGAAAGTCTTAAGTTTCTTTCAAGTATCAAATCCATGCCAGTGAGATTTTGCATGGCAGTGTCTAGTCTGGCATGGTAGACCAGCATTAGACAGAACTCCCTTTCTCCACTCATTATACCTTGAAATGCTGTAGCCAGGTGCTAGAGATAAGGCCTGTTGTTTGAGCTATTCTAAGAATCCCCAAAAACAAAGGATTACAGCTCAGGATGCCTGGGGCTCCCCTGCCACAGTGACTACTTGGAAGAGAGCCTCAAGAAGCAACTGGGGAGAGGAGGAATTTAAGCAACAGATGGTCAGGCTGTAGAAGGCATGGTGGTCAGCAGCAAAACCTCTGTGGCTACATAACATGTAGATTATTATGGGCACTGATAGCCCCAACCCTAGGGCCAACATACTGATGGGCATCTTCAGAGCTGCTTCCTTACCACATGTGGTTTTCTGACAGGAAAGCAGGGGATATTGATTCCAGAAATTGATAACTCAATTTCTACAGCCTCCTCACATGCAGTGTGATTTAATGCTGGACAAAGTTTGAAAACACTGAAACCAAAAAATACAAGCTTCCACAGTTCTCCCCCTTACCACATATGTCAGGACCACATTGGTTCACCAACTCTCAGAGATACCTGGGGGACACCTCTGTGCTTGCACATTTGATAGTCTCAGATACACCAATTCCAGAGTGAGTAGGACTCACCAAGTCCAGAGAGAATAGTGGAAACTATGGCCAGCAGAGGCTGTGTGGATAGAAAAGGGAAGCTTTGAAAGCAAACCGTACGTGGACCAGTGACCACTGACCTGCTAGACCCTCATATCCTTGTGCAGTACCAACATGAGAAAGCTGGATACACTGGGCGTTGGACTATTAAGGTGAATTTGTGTCTTCACTTTGAATGGTACAGGGGTTGAGTCCTCAAGAAAGGCTTATCACTAAGAATACCATCCAATAAAATCAAAAGATATATCCACCCCAGCAAATGTGAATTTGCAGCTGGGGGAAAATGGGGTTTATGAAAAAGCAAAGCAATGTAATCATCCAAAAGATCACTGATTCTCGATAACTGAATCCAAAAATATTAAAATGATTTAAATTCAAAAAAGATTTAAAAATACTAAACAAAAATACTCAAAAAAGCATGTGAATGAGGTAAAGAAATCAAAGCAAGACCTGGAAAGAAAAATTAACAGCATGGATAAGAAATTTCAGCAAGAAGCTTATACAATTCAGTAAACCAGAAAACTCTTAAAGGAGAAGTTTCCAAACCCCAATTGGGAAGAAAAACCCATCAGAAAATGCCTCTCCAATTAAGGCACAGGCTAGCTGACTTTTTAAAAAATGGGATCCAATTGTTTATTTTCTGAAAAACAAATAGCTCACGGTGATGCACAGTGTAATACAATATATCAAATAAGTTGAAGTTATTGACATTTCTGACAGAATGGACAAAATACTCACAAGATATTCGTTTAATGTTGATATATGCTATCAAAAGACATAAAGATTAAAATACTGGGGCAGGAAAAGCATTCAGTAAGTAAAGGTAGTTTCTACCAAGACTGCTGCCGCCTTGAGTTTGATATCCAGAACCCACATGGTAGGAAAGAATCATGTCATGTCAGTTGTCCTCTGACTTCCACATTCCCCCATACACATATGCCATGGTATATATATATATATACACACACACACACACACACACACACACACACACACACAAAATGAGGATAAAAATAGAGAAATAAATACATGAAAAAATACACGTTGAATAAAGA
This sequence comes from Rhizomys pruinosus, assembly GCA_009823505.1. Taxonomy (NCBI): domain Eukaryota; kingdom Metazoa; phylum Chordata; class Mammalia; order Rodentia; family Spalacidae; genus Rhizomys; species Rhizomys pruinosus. Next base: position 413,064 of record VZQC01011281.1, on the reverse strand, counting down.
AATCAGGGAGGAAAAATTTAAATTCTTAGAACAAAATAAAGACAAACATATAACTTTTGAGAATATGTAAGATATAGCAACAGCAACTGTAAAAGGAAAGTTTTTAACTATGAGTGATTACATTAAAAAATAAAACCTGGGTTATTTTTTAGTAAAATTAACACCACGTTGACTGATGCTACTATAGATATAGCTTGAAGTTTATGTCTCTAATTCCCTAAAGTCTAAGATTTACGAGAAAGAATAAATCTCTTCTCTAAAAGTACATTAAAACACACATCAACTTGCTGTGTAACTTAGGAATGCAAAGCTATATTTCTTTTTACACGTGTGCAAAATTACTGTTAGAATGTGAACCCCAAATGTGTTTTGGAATTAACCTATAGTTTATTTTCAGACTCTGTCATTTTGTTTTAAGTGTGGAGTGTGTGTGTGTGTGTATAAAATTTTAGAGAAATATAAAATTAAAGGGAACAACAACAGAAAAAGACTCATTCAAAGAACTGACCAAAACAATAAACTTCTACATCAAAAAAGTTAAAAAAAAAAAAAGAGCTGGCAATATCCTTAATAAACAGAGATGTAAAATAATAAAATATTTGTAATAAAATAACTGCAAACCACATACAGACACATATAAAAAAAATCATCAACCATGATCAAGTTGGTTTCATTCCAGAAATGTAGGGATGGTTCAATACACCTAAATTCATAAATGTAATAAATCATATAAATGGACTAAAAGACAAAAAGCATATGATCAATAGTTGTAGAAAAAGTCTTTAAAACAAGATCCAACATGTGTTCATGATAAACATCCTACAGGGAATTGGAATGAAGGAAACATAACTCAATATAATTAAGGCTATACATGACAAATCTATCTCCAACATCATTCATTCTAAATGGAGAAAAACTCAAATTATTCCCATTAAAATCAGGAATATGTAAGCCTGACCACTATTTGCACTCTTTTTTAAACTTACCTAGAGTAATTAGACAAAAGAAGGAAATTAAAGGAAAACGACTGGAAAATAACTCTCATAAAGTTTGACGATTTGTCAAATGGAGAGAGTTAATAATTATGAGGCAACAAACCCTAAGTGGCACATCTACAGTGCAAAATCTACACCTAAGGCTCAGGGAACATTGTGGAAGAAGGGACAGAAAGAATGTAAGAGCTAGAGTGACAAGACACCTGATACTAGTTAATGCATTCTAGACATGAGAGAAAAGCTGTGCCAACGAAATCTCCACAGTGAGGCAGTTTAATGAGATCTACATAGTGACAAAGCCAGCTGACATGCCAGTGTGGATGGGAGAAATATCATGGAGTCCCACCCCAAGATGAAAAGCTACAGTCAATCAATTAATGCTAAAGGAGAAAAAAACATTTCCCTCCAGGGCTTAGCACCATGAGAGGTTATCTAATCACAAATGAACATTCCTCAACACAGATACACACGAGCACCTTTAAAAGGACTAAGGGATAGACACCAGCCTGGTCTAAATAGTGAATTCTAGGCAAGTCGGGGCTACAGGAAAACCCCATTTTAAAAACAAACAAACAAACAAAATCAACAAAATAATGACACTTTTCTTACATTTCCCTGCGCCCTGCTATCTCAGCCCTCAGGTCTGCCTAGGTTTGCCTGCCCCAAAATTTCCCTCCTTTCCCAGACTTGCCTTGGTGATTTCCCTTTCCCACATCTTGCCATCTCAGCTCTTAGGCCTGTTTGGCTCACTAGGATCCTTCACCCCCAAACCTGTGAGTTCTCCCAGCTTGACCTATCAGGCAACCTATTCAGTAGTGACCGCCCAGCCCATCCTGAAGTTCCAGGGCTGGGAGGAGTCAGTTCTGAAATATCAACTTAGAAATTGTACCTAACCCTAGTTTAATCAAGATCACTTTTTACACCCCATTTGTGTTATAATCAGAACTACTAGATGATCTAATTCTATTCATTCTGGTACATACCCAAAGGAATCCGAGTTAACATACAACAGAGATATCTGCATAACTGTGTTTGCTGCAGTACTGTCACAATAGGTAAGTTATGGGATCACCTTAGATAGCTATCAGTAGATGAATAAATAAAGTGATTGATATAAAATATATAATCGATGGGTGTAGGAAGCTTCCTTTGCCATGAGCAGGTACAGCACAGTCCTGCTAAGGGAAGGGGAGCACCGTGCCCGCCTTGAGGACGGGCACTGTAGGGAACTAACCCCTCGGCACAAGAGGTTAGTCAATTACTTCCATAACCAGACCTGAGAGGTACTTCTAACTCAGGTCCTTAGCCTGGGACAACGGAACATTTCCCACCTTGGCCGTGCATTTTCCACGTGCCCAAAGACTGCTGGCCCCTGGACAGGAATTTCAGGCTGATGGCTGATTGCCTATCTTCCGTCTCACAATTCGCCACACCACACCAGCTATCCAGGTTGATGGTCTAAATGACCGCTGTCCAACCCACTGGTTACTCAGACGAAATTCAGGCCTGCTTCAGCCTGTATGCACACAAAAAATAACAGGCGGGAATTCTGTAATGGAGAATTCGACTTATTGCCTGCTACAGCTTGCTTTTATAAGCAAAATGATATCAGCTCCCAAAGCCAATCACAGACCCCCAGATACGTGCCATCCATACTGCTCCACCTAGCATCCTGTACCTGGGCCATGTTGCTTACTCCAACTTGCAGCAGAGTCAGAGAAATCCCATGACTCCTACCCACATGGTGCCCTGAAGGGTGCTAGCTGAGAACTAGTCCCCAATTCAAACTGGATCTTCCTACATATGGTCTAGAATTTTATTCAGCTATAAACAAAGAAATTATGTAATTTTCAGAAAGATGGGTGGGACTTTCTGAAAGACCATCATGTTAAGCTAAATAAGTGAATCTCACAAATACCACATTTTTCCATGTGTGAAGTTTGGTGGTATATAAATGTAAAAGAGAGACTTTTAAGAATGTGGAAGAGGAAGAAGAAGACTGGTTAGGAAAAGAAATAGAAGGGATAGATGTAGCCTAAGTACGTTGTGTGCTTGTGTAGAACCAGCTGGATGAAATCCATTCCTTTCTATGATTTACGTAGGCTAATAAAAATAGGAAAGTTTGAAAAAAATGAAGCCTTATCTGCTTAAAAAGAACAAACTGAAAATGACACTTGAAATAGTTAGAAGGTGATCTATGTGGAAATAGAAAAGGGCACAGGAGAAAGAAGGAAGTCAAAAAGGTAATGCAGTGAGTGTGATGAATGCATGCTATATGCATGTATGAAGCATCACAATGAAGCCCACTTTTGTTATTACTATATACCCTTAAAAATAAATAAACTTGAAGAGCTTTTTATCTAGAGAATAAAAAATAACTACAAAGTGTGAATTAGTTATAAATAAAGCCAATGTAGCCAGGTGTGGTAGTGCACGCCTTTAATCCTAGCACTTAGGGGCAGAGGCAGGCAGATCTCTGTGAGTTCAAGGCCAGCCTGGTCTACAGAGTAAACTCCAGGCCAGCTGGGACTAGAGGGAGACCCTGTCTCAAAAATACCAAATAAATAATAAATAAATAAATAAATAAATAAATAAAGCCAATGTTTTGCCAAAATCACATACATCTTACAATACCAGATAACTTCAGTACCAAGATTTGGAACATAGTTCAATGAGAAAGCTTGTTTTTCATGGACAAGACCTTGGGTTTGATACCAGTGACAGAAAAAGAGAAACAATGAGAGAGAGAGAGAGAGAGAGAGAGAGAGAGAGAGAGAGATTTTTATTTTTGGTCTTTTTGAGACAGGGTCACTCTGTAGCCTCAGCTGTCCTGGAACTCACTATGTAGACCAGGCTGGCCTGGAACTCTGCCTCCCAAGTGCTAGGACTGAAGTCAGGCACCCACCACACCCATCGAGAGAGATTTTTAAATGAACAACCAAGGCTGAGCATGGTGGCACACACCTTAATCCCAGCACTGGGGAGGCTGAGGCAGGGAGATTTCTGTGAGAGCAAGACCAGCCTTGTCTGAATAGTGAGTTCTAGGCTAGCAGGGACTATAAGGAGACTCTTGTCTCAAAATAACACACAGACACACACACACACACACACACACACATACACACACACACAGGTCATGGTTGATTTAACAGCTATATCGATGACTTCAGACATTTATTTCAATGGGAGAAAATGGGCACAAAACTGATAGGAATGAAATATTTCAATATTAAAAGTTCTACCATTATATATTCTAAAATAACTAGTATCTGCCTGGTTCAGAAAACAGACATGAATCCACAACCAAAAGCAGAGAATTATCATATTTAATGTCAGTGTAGAATTGGAAAGCCAAGCCAAAAAGGAAAAAAAGATGAAGAGAATAATCTTTTAAGTCTTGTTAAGTAGAAAGAACTATCGTTTTGCTAAATGTTGATTGGAACAGGCTAAACTCAATCTCCCTATCCACTACACCTTCATCTGTGCCTCCCTAATAGAGTGTGAAAAGGTGAAGGTATCCAACAACTGTCTTCCTGTTTTCTCTTCAGGTTCTTCAAGCACTTCTTCATTAGTTCAAAGCAGAGGATACTTCCTGTTCAAGATCCCTGAACCCCAGCTTCTAGAAGTTTCCATGCCTACTATCCACCATTGGAAAGTTGTTCCTAACTTGGAACACTTGTTTCACCTAAAAGTGAGTCTCCTGAGCAGAATCCCTTTAAAGGTCACAGTTGACTTTTCTCTCTCTGGTTTACTAGGCCTGCTGGAAAACAAAACAGTGACATTCTAGCTGGGGGGTAGCTACTGCTCCTCCATTAATAGGGCCTAAGCAGCCAAACTCCCACACTTGATCTTCTCTGACGTGGATTGCATGCCAGTCCCTGTTCTGTAAATTTCAGGGGACAAAGGACATTCTGGAACTGATTCTAGTTCTCTTCTAGCTTCCCCAACTTCCTTTTTAGGGGAGAAGAATCTACTTTCCTCCTGCTTGGAAGCTGAGGAAGGACACACATGTGGATCCCCGCCACATAAATTCCTCTTACATAGTTCCATCCTAAACAGAGCCATCCTGTGTAATTAGTCAATTTTGTATTTCATTGTTTTGAGCCAGAACTCAGGATTAGTGTGCTTTGTCAAGTTTAGGTTGAGGTGGGTGTTATCTAGTTACTAGTAGCGCATATCCATACATTGATATGGATATGAAATTTTAGGAAGTGCTGCAAGAATTTTTTTACTTGGTAATTCTACTGGAAATAGAGCTGAAAAAAAAATAAATGATTTATGCATGTAGAAGTCCATTTCAAAATGCACTCTCTAGAATGGTCCCAAAATGAGAAATATCTGTTTGGGCTAAATTATGCATAAAACTTTGTTTCTTTGGAAACTGATATTAAGAATGATTTTACCCTATCTCCCTTTCAACTGCTGTACATCAGAGTCCTCACTTCCCCCTGTTAGTCATATCTTCTTAATCTAATTTTCCTTACTCTGTCCCTGGATTTTGTAATATAAATGTTTTGGGAAGTCTCTCAAGTAACTTGTGGTTTAAGGCAGACAGAAAGGATAAAATGAATGACAAAGCCCCTGAAAATAATGAAAGCTCAACTGTCCTAACAGACAATGGAATTTCCCAGAGCGTTCATCACTTGGAGGTATCACAGCCTCCAACCAGACCCCAGCATCTCCAGGAGTTGGCACAAGGTTCAAGATTCCTTTAAGCCCCCACAACTTCCTGGAAGATTCTAATATTCACCACCCACCACCCGCATATACTGCCCTCCACCATCTTGTTGACTCTGTGTCTCTGCCACTCCTCCCATCCTGCTACTTCCTTCATGGCCCCCACATGTTAGAACCACACCAATCCCTAGCCAATTATATTAGGGACTATCCAATTTCTCTCTTGTTACAGTCAGGAAATACCTTCCCCTAAAGCTGGCCTTCAGATCCACCTCTCAAACTACCATGCCTATTAGGATTATAGCACTTCCTGCCTAAAATAGAGCATACTATATCATAGCTATTGTTCTCTTTATACTTCGGTTTTATCACAGGAACGCTGTCTTAATTTTATCTATGAATCATATTATATATCAAGTTTCACACTACTTCAGAACTGAACTTTTGGAGTGAAGGAAGTAAGCAGAAAAGAGAAGGAGGGAGGGAAGGAGGAGAAGTGGAAGAAGAAAGGAAACCTCCCAAAATAACAAAGTCTATAGCCACAGCCTTTGAGTGCCACCCAGAACTTGAAGGTAGGACCCTATTGAAGACAGGGCACAGGACTTGGAGCAATGAAGCTGGAACTGACCTGGGAGCCTCCTCCCTGAAAGATAGCTCTCATAGTATCAGAAAATACTATGCAAGCTGCTAAAGAAGAAACCCAACCAACGGTCCTACCCAACTGTAAAGACTAATAAACAACAATGGCTGCCCCAGCAAAATATCGCTATTGGTGTAGTCATGGCATTTTTATCTTGGGGCTAAATCAACAGCTGTCTAAGTGCAATTAAGGCTCACACAGTGAGAGTGAACTTATGTGTGATGTTGTAAACAGCCAAATACACATAGCAGGAAAATCTATCTTTGCCACATCCTTAGACCAACATAATTTCTTTCCTTATTCTAAACATGCATCCTAATATTTACAGACAAATGTAGCTTTCGTCTCTCATAAAAGAGGCTTCTTTTTGCAGCAGATGGAAACTAATACAGAATTCCAGGACAGTTTAAACCCCAAAATAAGTATCTGTGAGATGCTGAGTGTTAAGTGACACATCTTCCATGCAACCTCTACGCTTGGGATGAGTGGGTCTCTCACCTCTCACCAGAGAAGTTTCCTAATGCAGCAGATGGTGATCAACACGGAAGCCCTCAATTGGCCAATGTGTAGAGAACAAGAGGCCACAGACTGCCCTGAATACAACACATATTTCAATCTGCCTCCCCAAGGCTCAGGGATCATTGTGAAAGATGAAGTAGAAAGACTTAAGAGCCAGGGGAGGTGAATGACAGCAATGAAACAGTCTTCCTGAGAGCTGGTGAGTTACATAAACTCATAGCACTAGTGACAGGATGCATAGGTCCCATGCAAGCTCAGATTAGACAAAATTCCAGTATAGACATAGGGAAGTGGGTAAGAAATCCCAGCCCAATCTAAGGAACTTTTGGTAACTAATAGCTGCTGGGAAGGGGAGAGACAGTGTCTTACAGAGATGGGACTCTTAATAGTCCCAGTAGATGGACCTACACTGAAGGACATTTGGGAGTACAAATCAGGCTGTCTTTCTCTCAATATATATATATAGATAGATAGATAGATATAGATATATATGTAGATATATAGATATAGATAGATAGATAGATATAGATATATATATAGATAGATAGACATAGATATAACTATAGATATAGATATGTATATACATATATATTGAGAGAGAGAGAGCAAAAGAGAGAGAGGACATTAAATTGAGTAATAGGGAGGTAGGTACAGAGAGGGGAGGGAATCTACCATCAAAATACATTCCATGAAAATTACAAACATTCAATTTAAAAATATGAAAAAGTATCAAAGTATCTGTGGGTCATTACAAAACCATTCTATAGACTGTTATTTTCTAGACCAATGACAGTGGTGACCAGGTGGCTCCATTTTGGTAAGCAACGTCACGAAATTTTAACTGCAAAAATAACCTTTTCTCTCGCGAAGTATGTTAGTCCCTGAAAACTGCTTATTCTGGCTTCTGTGAACTCACCTGCATCTGCTGGTAAGAGGAACTTCTATGTGATAGACAGCTATAAATTCTGCAGAAATAAAGTAATTGTGGGTTTTACCTTGAATAGCTACCTCCCTTGATTAGCCAGCACTGCAAACCTCCAAATTGGGAGACTGGCAACCAGCTCAATAAATAAGTTGATTGGACTTTAATTGAGTCTGAGTGGTCTTTGCTGGTGGCCTCAGACTCCACAACATAATATTGAAATAATGATCTCATTGTCCCAGTTCTAAGTCAACCAAACAAAACTGAAAGATAAGATTTAATAACTGTCTTTGTGCTTGGAATGTGTAGGTTGCTGCAATGAGCAAGGTTTTAACAAATAAGAAACTAAAAGGGGGCTGGAGAGACGGTTCAGTAGTTAAAAGCACTGGCTGCTTTGACCAAGGACCAAGGTTCAGTTCCCAGCATTCACATGGCCACTAACACCCATCTGTAACTCCAATTCCAAGGAATGAATCAGAGCTCTCTTCTCACCTCTGTGGGCATTGCATGACACGGGTGCACTTACATGCATGCAGGCAAAACTCTCATATACATAAAAGTAAATAAAAAAATTTTAAAGAAACTAAGATAAAAAGCTATATTTAATACCCCCAAAAGATGATAAATAATATAAAAGCAGAAACTCTGAAACTTCTAGAAGAAAACACGGAGTAACCTACAAGATAAAGGTATAGGAAATGACCTTCTAAGTTGGACATCAGTTGCCCAGGGATTAGGGTCAACAATCAACTAGTAGCACCTCATTAAGCTACAAACCTTCTGTACACCAAGGAAAGGAAGAGAACACCACTGAGTGGGAGAAAATCTTGATATGCCACACCTCCAATAGAAGATTGATATCCAGAATGTACAAATAACTCAAAAATCAAATTAATAATATAAACAACCCAATAAAAAGATGAGCTACAAATCTGAGCAGAGAGTTCTCAATGAAGAAATAAAAATGGCTAAGAAAAACCTTAAAAAGACCAATGTCCTTAATAATTAGAGAAATACACATAAAATTCACTTTAAGATTCCATTTTCCCCAGTCAGTCTGGCTAAGATCAAGAAAACAAAAGACACCAAATGCTGGTGAGGATGTGGAAAAGGGGGAGATTCATTCACTGCTGCTGGTATTGAAAACTCATGCAACCACAATAGAAAGCAGTGTGGAGAACTCTTAAAAAACTAACTGAATTTACCATATGATCTAGTTATACTACTCCATGGTATATACCCAAAGGACTCATCCTACTGTAGAGATACCTTGTGGTGGTTTGAATGAATGTCCCCCATAGGCTGTAAGTATTCAGACATTTGTCTCCAGTTGGTGGCACTGTTCTTGGAGGTCTTAGAAGATGTGGCCATGCTAGAGGAAGTACGTTATTGGGGGCAGGCTTAGTGAGTTTAACAAGCTTTGCGGTCTCCGGTCGCTCTCTGCTTCCTGTGCTCATTGCGAGATGTGACCCTCGGCTTCCTGCTCCAGATCCAGCCACCATGCCTCCCACCACAATGGACTCTAATTCCCTGTAACTGTCAATCGTAAGCTCAAATAAACTCTTCCTTTTATAAGTTCCTTTGGTCGTGGTGCTTTATCACAGTAACAGAAAAGTGACTAATACATACCTGTACATCCATGTTTGTTGCTGCTCCTTTCACAATAGCTAAGAAATGGAAACAGTCCCTCAATTGATGAATAGATAGTGAAAATGTGGTACACTTACATAATGTATTTCTAAGGGAGAAAATAAGTCCATGGTACAATCCAGTCCTAAGACCAAATAACCATAATGACTGGCACAGAAAACTACCTCTATTAGGGCAGTAGTGGCACTGTTATTTGGGGGTAATCTATAGCTATCTAACAGGATTTAAAGCCCTCTCAATGGAAGTGAACTCATGAGTGCCACTGTAATTATAGTCAACTGTACATGTCATAGATCCTAGAGAAAACTATATCTCTAGACAAAGGAAGTTTCTTACCATATCCTATATATATATATATATATATATAATTATATATATATATATATATATATTATATTTACAGTCAAGTATACAGTACACTAGTCATCAAAAAAGCTTCTTTTGGCAACAGATGGAGGCTCCTGCAGAGTTCCACAATTGGTCAGATCTAGAGAATGTAAGAAATAGGTGACATATCTACAGTGGAACCTCTACACGGAACATGGTGGAACAGGGGGTAGAGGGAATATTAATGTATCCTTTACTCTCAATGAAACTTCTTTATAACACAGAGTATGATGCAAACAGAAAGCCAAACTGGCTAAGTTTTAGAAAACAAGTGACTGTAGAGTGTGTGTCCTTGGATAAGACTCCTGTATTAAAACCTCACCCACCCATGAATCAGGAACGATTTTGGAAGAAGGAGAAGAAGGAGTGTGAGAGCCAGGACTGGTCCATGAACATAGGGAAGCAGAGGCTTTCAGGCCACTGGAAGCCAGCCTCTGTGAACTTGTGGCAATGCTGATGTCAAGCACAAGACCCAGGTCAACACAATCAGATCAAGAATAGTGTGAGAGGAATAAGTGGTGGGCCAGCCCCACCCTGAGAACTGTTGGAAACTCATTATGGCTGGGTGAGGGAGAGTAGATATTCCTTATGATTTCTAGATAGGCTGAACAGACTCCAATGGATGAACTTGCACTGAACAACATCTGGGTGACTTAGCATGTATGGCAGAACATATAAGGCCCAGTGTGGAGAGGGTGTGGAGATATGGATGTGTGAGGCTATATAAATTTAATAAGGAACTTTTGTATGAAATGTATAAAAGCTCAATAAAAATATTTTAAAAAAGAAAATTTTTTAAATGCTTTAAAAATTTAGTGCAAACTTCCACTGAATGTGGAGGTAATAAAGTTAAATTCATTCATATTCAATTTCCAGAATTCCAAAACTTGCTACAGATAGATTTCAAACTAAGAGCAATAATGTTTATTCCTTTATTTTATTTCTATATTTGGGAACTGGGGATCAATAAAAAGGAGTCTTATAGGAGCAAGGTAACTCACAAGAAACTCATCTAGTCAAAGTTTTACAAAGCTTCATAATAGAACTTACTGTTTGATAAACAGACTGAGTGAATATTTCCTCCTACATTCCTTTGGCTGACACAGCAGGCCATTTTTCTAGAAATATCAAAATTCATCATCCAACGTTTGATTTTCAAAATTGAAGATAAAATTGTTGTTGTAGTATTCTAACTTGAAAACCAAGCCAGAAATGACAGCTTGTAAATATGTTAGAGAAATAACTACATGGTGTCAATGATTATGATTTTAATAATTAATAGCAAAATTAGTAAAGTGAAATATTGTAGAAATACAGTGGAAACAATGTAAATAAAGAAGAAATGTTGAAAACCAAATGGCTCCCAGCAGTGACTTTATCAATCATTCTTTAAACTACTTGAACAGTTTTCAGATTGCAAGCCTACAGAAAATACGATGAACAACTGAAACAAATATAAATTATAGGGTAACTTTGAGTTATTTGTGTTTGTATTAAATTAGAATCCATCTTGCCTGTTTTGAAACCAAAGGCTTGAAATAATATAACTTTTGAAAACATACAAATATTTGAGAAGAAACAGAAATTTTATGGCAATAGGTTCAAGTGGAGTAAATAATGTAATTAATGATACTTTATTTCCAATATATTTTAAAGTTTAACTATAGAAAGGCCATTGTCAACACATGTGTCTATGATTAGCCAAAAATATATTTCCTAAGGGAAACATTGCCTTATGTAACTCATTTGGAAGATAAGACAGTTTAAAACAAAGCCAAGATGAATGAAGAACAATTGAAAGAGTTGAAGATATTGAACCTTCAGATGAGAAATTAAATATAAGCATAATCTAATACTATAGTACAATGAGAATTTGTTTAGTGTTAATCCAAAGAATAGAACTTGGAACATGGTAAAAACACATCAAGGGGGGCTGGAGAGATAGCCTAGCGGTTAAGAGCACCGACTGCTCTTGCAGAGGACCCGGGTTCGATCCCCAGCACCCACATGGCGGCTAAGAACCGTCTGTAACTCCAATTCCAGGAGAACTCCAGTTCCAGGGGAATCCGACACCCTCTTCTGACCTCCGCGGCATTGCATGACACGGGTGCATAGACCTGCATGCAGACAGTACATTCATACACATACAAAAATAAATTAAAAAAAAAAAAACACATCAAGGAAGTAAAGCTCAGAGGGAAGGTTTGTACACAGACCAACAAAGACAAAATGGGTTGCCCTCAGGTAGAGGGAGGGGTTCCTAGTCATTAAGAAGACTTCAGGGGCTGGAGAGATGGCCTAGCGGTTAAGAGCACCGACCGCTCTTACAGAGGACCTGGGTTCGATCCCCAGCACCCACATAGTGGCTAAGAACCGTCTGTAACTCCAATTCCAGGAGAACTCCAGTTCCAGGGGAATCTGACACCCTCTTCTGACCTCCGGGGCATTGCACGACACGGGTGCACAAACTTGCATGCAGACAGTACATTCATACACATACATAAAAAAATAAAAATTTTTAAAAAGACCACAGATATTGGGCAGCCTATCAATAATTCCTTGGTACATTTAACGGAAGGTTATCAAACACTGCATTGTTCATCAAATTTGGCCAGTCATTTAAGAATCTTTTCTAAGAACTTAGTTCCTTAGGCAGGAACATCTTATACATATGAGTCAAATTTTATTTTGAAAGTTCTTGTTCAGCTGTTTGCATAACTTTGGGATTTTTAAAACTTGCTTAGATGCATCAAATATAAATAGTACACCACATTATCATTATCATACTCATTGATCTCTGCGTGTTTTCCTGTACCACTGGTCATCGTATATGGATACTATTCTGGCAGGGATTTTCTCAAGCACATGGGTGCCCCACACTCAGCTAGTCCTGAGACACTGACAGGTTAGTCAGCCAACACATGACCTCTGAAAGCCCCAAACACATGGTAAAATGGTTGCAGAAAGCATAGTGTGAGAGAGAAGATTTTAGTCTTATTTTGAATTCTCAGTGCTCTTTCCAGGTGCATGTAATATAATCTGTTTTAGTAGAGTTACTAGCTCAATATTAAACCCCAAATCCCTTTCCTCTACTCTCTGAAGCTTGTATATCTGCTCATTAAAGAAATTAATGACATTCTGAGAAATTCTGTTAAAAGCTGGTTACCTATAACTCAGAATATTCTTGATTCTGTAGAATAATAGTGCAGTTTTAATGTACACACTGACGTAGACAAAAGAAAGAAACCAACAAGCATATTCTCCAATTTTGAATATTACTCAAGTTACAGTGAGCTCAATTACCAATTTATAAAAATAAAACTACATAAGCATGATTATCTATGATATTTTAGCCTAGTGAAATGTTATTTGTTTAATACTGGAAATAAATTCTGAATAAAATTTCATTACTAAAATGTTCTGTTCTTTTTAACATGTAGAAAAGGCAGTTTTAAAACTTGTAATCTTGTTATCTTTTACCTGACATGTTGATTTCACGAGAAAAATGTGTGTTTACTAAGTGATCAAAATTATTTTCTAAAATTGGACAGCCTTAATTTATTTAATCACATAGAGTTTCAACACTATAAGACAGGAACTGTATTTTTAGAAATGCCCATTTCTGCCTGGCGTGGTGGGGCACGCCTTTAATCCTAGCACCTGGGAGGCAGAGGAAGGCAGATCTCTGTGAGTTCAAGGCCAGCCTGGTCTACAGAGTGAGTTCCAGGCCAGCTGGGATTACAGAGTCTGAAAAGACCAATGTCTTGAAAAGACCAAAAAAAGAAAGAAAAAAAAGCCCATTTCCCTCTGTATATATGTCACATCTACAATATACAATCTATCCAGATTTACTCTGTCAATAACATGAAGTGTAAATGAAGCTTGTTTTAAGCTTAAATTATTTTTGTTAGCAATTACACTTGTGAACTTTTGCTTTATTAGTGGATACAATGCCTAACTGAATAAAAATGAAATTGTCTGAACCTTCTATAAAAAGTATTACATAGTATTTGTGGAAAAGACAAAATATACAGTATTTGAGAACTACTAAAAAGATAAATTAATAAGAAGTCAGGTTATTTGACTAAGCTGACTTTGTGTGTCAAGTGATTTCCTTTCCTAAACTACTATCTGGCACAAGCTGCAGACCCATCAGAAGAAAATCTGAGAGCCATTTTACAGGAGAATCAAATAAGATTTGGAATAAAAATTTCTTTACAGAGAAAGAAAAATTTTCCACCAATTTTCTATAAGAAGACTTGTTTAGCACTTTCATTGCTGAAGCAATTCAAATAACAGCTTTTCTTATAATAGCACTTTTGTAATAATGATGTTTGTAATAGAAGTGCTATTGTTACAGAAATAGCCTTATAATCAGGGAATTATTATTGTTGAATCTTTCCTATAAAAGTGTACTAAATAAACCAATCTATACTTATAATTTTGACTTCTTAGAAATAAAAGTGCCTTGGCCAGTCATTTTCATATGACCAATTTGAAAGTCATGCCCTGTCCTTGGTAAGAATTTGAAACTCTGACACAAAATTAGAAACCCACAATTAACTAGGGAGAACATCGACTCTCTTATGAGATGGTTTCCTTCCTATCCAAAAGGGGAGAGAGAGAAGAGAGAGAGAGAGAGAGAGAGAGAGAGAGAGAGAGAGAGAAAGAAAGATGGATCAGAGATGCTTAAGGACACTTACTTCTTTTTCAGAGTTTGGTTCCCAGTACCCATGTCCAGTGGCTCATCACAACTTGTACCTCCAGATCCAGAGGACCCCATTGTTCTCTTCTGGACACACACACACATACATACACACACACACACACACACACACACACACACACACACACGCACACACATTTGCTCATAAAAATAATTCAAATAAAGACCTTATTCTCAGTGAAAATATTTTTAAGTTTTTCAATTGATACTAAAGCCTAATCAAATAAATTTATTTTTGTTTTTTACTTTTTGTTTTAAACTCATTTATACTCTGCTTCATAATTGCTGTATTATTTGACTGGAATGAATGCTATCAGAAACTGGATTAATTTAAGAATTCCCTCTGAAAAGGTATTTCCTTTAAATGGTCACTACAGAGCCCTGGATACAACAGGAAATTGACAAACTTTAGATAAAATGAATCTTAGAAAAAAGTTCTAAAACTTGAAGCTAAATCAAAAAGTAAATCTTTCACTCTGGAAAGCTAGAAAAATATTGGTGAGAAAGCTGAAACATGTTGAGGTTGAAGTAAAGCAATAAAGTATTAGAATAAGATTAGAATTGAAAATGTCCAATCACAGTTAGGGTTCAAAAAGTTACTTCAAAAGAAATCTTGTATCAGCATCAAGCATATTACTGTAAAATTCACTTCTACTTCAATAAAGTACAGATTGTCCTGCCATATATTTAGACAGTACTCATTAAAAGAAACTTACATCGAAGATGAGTAAATTAAGTTAGGTTTATAAAAGATATAACACTTTGGTGATAATCATACAGAATAGGAAAGAAGAAAGATTTTAAGTAACTAATCTACAGACTTTTTACATAAATTTTCATTGAATTTTTCTACAATTCATACATAGCATCTCAATCAGTCTTAATCACCTTTATACCTCCTTCTCCATTGGCACCTCCCACAGCCCCCCGCCACACACACACACACACACACACACACACACACACACACTGGAGTTCATGTATTCTGTCATCTTAGTTATGCCCTATTGTGCCAAATTAATCTCCCCAGCTGTTACTCAGTTCAGGTTCCTCCACTGAGCTCTGGTCAGGCTATCCCGCACTTTAAGAAGACCAGTTCTTCCTTACCCAACAGTAATCAGCTACCAATACTTCTTCAGCTGAGACTGGGTTCTGTTGCCCATTTCATATTTAATATTAAAATAAAATCTTAAGCATTTCTAGGCTACTACAGTTAGATTACTCATGCTGGTTAAGATATAGTTTGAGAAACAGTCATTTAATAAATTTAATATACTTATATTCTCTGTGGAGATTTTTTTACATTTTTAGACCATTAGAAATGTTTTTAATGTATACTTCTACAAAATGAAATTTTTGTTATTTATTAAAAATAGAAGTTTGTGAGCCGGGCATGGTGGCGCACGCCTTTAATCCTAGCACTTGGGAGGCAGAGGCAGGCGGATCTTTGTGAGTTCAAGGCCAGCCTGGTCTACAGAGTGAGTTCCAGGACAGCTGGGGCTACAGGGAGACCCTGTCTCAAAAAGAAAAAAAAAAAAAAAATAGAAGTTTGTGAGACTACATATACATATATACATAAATGTGGATATATACTTATGCATATGTGTAAATATAACACAGATACACACAGTCATTCACACCTGCCCATATACATACTGCCTTGCCTAACACCAAGAAAGTTTTTCTTTGTGGCAAAACCATACCATGGTTATTCTTCATAATAGATAAATTGCAAAGAATATTTTAATCATAATACATGCAATAAAAATAGCATTTTAATTTAGGAAGAACAGCAAGGAAAAGTAAAATCATGAAAGGAGAGGTAAAGAAGAAATCATGGATTTTATGTATCAATTCACTAACTTATATTTCAGAGATAGGGATTGAACCTAGGGTCTCACACATGCTAAGCACACACATTAGTACTGAAATACACATGAATCTTTGATTATTTTAAACAAATTATTGAGACAGACATACATAGGGATTCACTGGGTATTGTTCTTGCTACACTAATATATCCACAGGTATCTATTTTTAGAGCCCTTTAGTCCTATATCAGAAAGGATGTTGCTGATATTGCTAAGTAATGGAGTCTAGTCTTCAGTGACCTAATTAGTAGGGGATGGGATAAAGATCTAAAATTAAACATCTTTGAGGATGCCATGACCCATTTTAGAAGCTTTCTATAGTATTTTATTACATCTTTACCCTTTGAGTTATTATTGTCATTGTCACATCATCATCATCATCATCATCATCATCATCATCATCATCATTATCATCATCATCCAATAAGGAAAGTGCTGTCCAGAGAATGAGACAACTGTCTGAAGTCACCCAGAGAATGAGCTACAGATTCCTAATCCTAGTTAACTAATCTGTATGGATTTGTTGGTCATGGATCAGGAGGAAGTAAGAAAAGATGGAAGAATCATGGTTATGAAGCTCCTCTAAATGTTCTGTGAAACTAAAAGCAGAGACATGAATAGGAATATAAGAAAGGAAAGGCCTCTTGAAGATCGCCAAGTGTAAGCTTTTATTTTCCCAATGACAGGATTATGTACAATAGAGTTAACTAACCTATGCAAAGTCAGCTCAGACTTGAATTTGTGGCTCCTGCCATGCAATATTTATCTCTCATACATATCTGGCATATTTCTCCATAGATCATACCTGCTACTATTTGAATTAGTATCCAGTGTTAACTAAATCACAACAGAGAGAATGCTGCTTCTGGAGTATTCTAACAACACATGATAATAGTAAGTTACATTTACAGGATGTGTTTAGTGGAATGTTCTTAGAGCAGTAATAAAAAAAATTGTCTTGTAGGCCAAGCATTGTGGTGCATGCCTGTAGTCCCAGCACTTGGGAGGCAGAGGCAGGTGGATCCCTGTTCAAGGCCAACCGGGCCCACATAATGAGTTCCAGGACAGCTGGAGCTACAGGGAGATCCTGTCTCAAAAAGTTAAAAAAAATAATAATTCTTGTATACACACAAGCACCAGTGTCTCAGATAAACCCTCCTTCAAAATCTCATTGCACTATGATTCGGTACTGATCTTGTGTCATGATCGCCATCTCATAAGCACTTTCAATGCATGAAATATGTTATATACAAATATATACAAATGATTATACAGAAAAACAAGTATGGTGAAATTTAAATATTAAGTACATTAAGGTATGTTTTTGATCCTTTACTGCTTGATGTAATAAAGTTCTTAACAGCCATTCTAACAGCACTAACTCTGAAATACTTATTGGGGGAAACACTTTCTGTAATAATTATAATACTATATTAAATACTGAAGGTTCATGTGAATATCAAATCATGAAAACACCTAAAAAGCCTGGATTTATTGCATACTTCCATAATTTAAGGAAAGCAATGAATTCATTACAATTTAGTGGGAAATGAAGGGTCGGACTCTCACTCTGTAACCCCAAATTAAAAGATCCTGATCCTAGGAAATACTGGTGCAATGAGATTCTTGGAAAAAAAAAAAAGACATTCTGAAAATTTTATTATGATTTCTAGAAGACTGATTTATAAAAGCATATATTCATGCACAGCATCCTTGCCCAAAGTCACCTTTTATATTCAATATTTAATAAGCTGTCTCATGAAGCCAATTCTTGAACCAAATGAAATTTCTCTTAGGGTTGGAATCTTTGTGTACTAATGCTCTAAGTATCCAGAGAAAAGAAGGAAATGGTGATAGAGGGCAGTGAAACACTGGAATAAATTTTACTTTTTATTTTTTATTTTTTTATGTGTATGAGTGTACTGTCTGCATGTAGGTTGGTGCACCTGTGTTGTGCAATGCCGTGGAGGTCAGAAGAGGGCGTTGAATTCCCCTGGAACTGGAGTTAAAGATGGTTCTCAGCCGCCATGTGGGTGCTGGGGATCCATCTCAGGTCCCTCTGCAAGAGCAGTTGGTGCTCTTAACCACTGAGCCATCTCTCCAGCCCCTAATGTAACTCTTTAAAACTGATTTTTATTGCTTATTTATTATTTGTGTGTGCATGTGTGTGTGTGTGTGTGTGTGTGTGTGTGTGTGTACTTGTGCATTCCGTGGTATTTGTACGGAGGTCAAACACTTTGAGGGAGTTGAATTTTCTCTCCTTCCACCATGGGGGTCTGGGAGTGGAACTCGGGTCATCAAATTTAGTGAAAAGCGCCTTTATACATGGAGCCGCTTTGGCAGCCCATGTGATATTTTAAAATCATTAGACAACACACAGAGAATGCAAGGAAGGGTCTGGAGTAATGAATACCAATTGGCGGATCAAAGAACATGAGCCACATTTTAGGTAAAAGTGATCATTTTAAGCAGCAAGAGAGAGATCAGAATAAATGTGGTAATGCTAGGCAGTTTAGACAGGAGACGTTGGAAAACTAAAAAGCAATAAAAACACCTATCCAATGAAAACAGCTGTCTAATGAGTCATCTTTAATTTTTTATTCTGTTCATAGAGTTTTGACTCATCAGTTTGTCTTTATCTGTTTCTTTTAGCTTTTGTTGTTTCCAGTCTTTTTAATATTTTATTTATTATATTTATTTTTATTTATTTATTTATTTATTTATTTATTTATTTGGTCTTTTTGAGACAGGGTCTCCCTGTAGCCCCAGTTGTCCTGGAACTCACTCTGTAGACCAGGCTGGCCTTGAACTCACAAAGATCCGCCTGCCTCTGCCTCCCAAGTTCTAGGATTAAAGGCGTGCGCCACCACACCCGGCCTTATTTATTTTATTTTTTAAAGGAAGGCTTGAGTTTATTTCATACCAGAATAACAAGCAACAAATGTGAATGCCAAAAAAACCCAATGAAGAAATGCTCTGTCCCAAAAGAATACCACCTGTTCTGTAGAAGAGATCTGCAATGAGAAACCCTTAGAAGTAACCCAGGCACAGCATTTAAAAGACCAACCATAAACATAATCAAAGAATTCAATCAATTTTTTTAAGTTTTATTGAAAGTTTGTGCATTTCATGCATCCTTTCTCAGTCCAGTTTATATTCATTTCCCTTTCCATGCCCCCCACCCTACTCAAGTTCATGCATTCTGCTATACATGTCTTCTATCTTTTTCTGAGTCTTTTTAAAGTTTTTCAAAGAAGAGGATTATTGTTTTGGGGAGAACTTTACTGTTTCAGTCAGTTCTTTGTCCCAGTTCTTTCGTTGTTGTTGTTCCCTCTAATTTTGTATTGCTTCAACATACATATATGATATGCAATAATATATATTATATATACTATATATATATAATATATATATATATATATAATATTCACACCTATACTAAAAATGTCATAAAAAAAAAAAAACCTGTATGTTATTTCCAAATCGTATTTCAGGATTCACATTTTCCCTTTTAATTTTATATTACTCTTGGGGATGGAGAGATGGTTTAGCAGTTAAGAGTGCTGACTGCTCTAGCAGAGGACCCAGGTTCGATTCCCAGCACCCATATGGCGGCTAAGAACCATCTTTAACTCCAGCTCCAGGGGACTCTGACGCGCTCTTCTGACCTCCGCGGCATTGGATGACACAGGTGCACCAATCTACATGCAGACAGTACACTCATACACATAAAAAATTAAAAAATACTTTTATATTACTCTAAAATATGCCTACATACCCTCTACCCATATACCAAGATTGCAGTCTGAAAATAAGTGGTAGGTTAATTCTAGAGCCTGTTAAGAAATTCACATTATAAAAGCATAGTTTTGCTTTCACATAAAGAGGAATATAATATTAATATTGCTCAGTTTGCCTTACAACTAGGTACTTGGTGCTAGCATCCACAAATGAGGGATACCATTCTTCATTTGTTTTTCTGGAACTGTGATACTTCACTTAACATAAATTATCTTTTCTTTTTTTTTTTTTTTTTTTTTTTTTTCTTTTTGAGACAGGGTCTCTCTGTAATCCTGGCTGTCGTGGAACTCGCTATGTAGACCAGGTTGGTCTTGAACTCACAAAGATCCACCTGCCTCTGCCTCCCAAGTGCTAGGATTAAAGGCATTTGCCACCATGCCTGGCTCTTGCCTTTATTTTATATGTGGGAGTGGATTACATGCATGTATATAAGTTAACCCATGTTGTGCTATGCCCATGGGTGTCAGATGAGGATATCAGATCCATTGGAACCAGAATTATGGATGGTTAGTAGCTGCCATGTGGGTGCTGGGAATTGAGCCTGGGTCCTCCTACAAGAGTAGCCAGTGTTCTTAACTGCTGAGCCATCTCTCCAGCCACCATTATTACCAGTCTTATTCCTTACCTGATTCACTGTTATTTCTCTTCAATTGTTCTTTCTTTACTTTCTTCATAAAAACCATCTCAGTTTTTATTATCAGCCACTTACTTTTAATCTGTTTCTTACAGATTAACATAGAATCATCTAAGGTCAAATATTGTATCCAAATAATTTTCTCCATTTCCAACTAATTGTCCCACTTGTTCATTGTTCCCTGTGCAAGAGGTCATGAGGCCTATGAAATCATTTCTGCTATATAGAATTACATATTGGGGGGAGCCATTTACTTTTTTCTTTCTTATTTTTTATTGATCTTTTGTGTATTTCATACAATATTCCTTAATCTAGTTTATGCCCATTCCCCCATCCATGTCCTCCCCGGCCCCAAACCTCATGCATTCTGCCATACATGTTAAGTCCTGTCTTGCATCTTTTTCTCATACTTTTTTTTTAACTTTTTCAATGCAGAAGTTTACTGTCTAAAAGTCTGGCTCAAATGTACCAAACTGAAAGCCAGCTGTGGCTAACCAGACAACTCCCCACAGCCACATATAGCTGGGCTAGTAATAAGACAGAAACCATTACAATGCTCGGACATGGCAAACTGAGGAGCAACCATGGAGGAATCAACAGTGTGGGCTTTGTGATCCTCACCTTCATTCTTTCTTTCAAAATTAAGGAATTAACAGTTATTTCTATGACTACTTGTGCATTAGATATTTCTTTTGTTTGGACTTGATTTTCTTGGATCTGTAAGCATAACACTTTTATATAATAAAAATTTGATATCCATTTCTTAAAAATATCCAGCTCCTAAAATATGTTGAGGCCCCTCATTCTGCTTCTTTTGGGACTCCAGTTAATCATACTGGACTGTATGAAACTGTCAGACATGTCATTGATACTACCCTCTCTGCCTCCTCATCCTTCATTTTCTTGCCCCTCTCATTCTAAAGACTCACTCAAAGCCCACATGGTGTGAGGGCTCTGACTACATCAGTGGGTTATCATGGATGGAGTCATAATGTGATGGTATGAGAGAGGCCTGGGTGGAGAAAGTTAAGGGTTTCGAGTGTGCTACTGAACGGCAAGCGGTCCCTCCTGGTCCTATCCTGCCTCATTCTGCTTCCTGCCAACCCTGAAACTGAGTACCCTCCTCTATCAGTGCAGGCAACATTAGTATACTCCTGGCTCATCTCAGACCAAAAATAATAGATCTACCTGAGCTAGAACTGAAACCTCTGGTACTAAACCCCAGAAACATACTTGCCCCTTAAATTGCCTGTCGCCTACCTTCTCATGGTGATGAAGTTGCCTTACTCACTCGCCAAATATTCACGTCTTCTCTTCTCCTCTACTGCTTATTTTGCCAGAATTGATTTTATCAAGTCAGAAATGCAAATTATAATGAAAACGGGCAAGCATAAATGTTTCTTAAGAATAAATAATATTGGGCTGGAGAGATGGCCTAGCCATTAAAAGCGCCGACTGCTCTTGCAGAGGACCCAGGTTCGATCCCCAGTACCCACATGGTGGCTGAGAACCGTCTTTAATTCCAGTTCCAGGGGAATCCGACACCCTCTTCTGACCTCTGTGGCACTGCATGACATGGGTGCACAAACCTACATGCAGACAGTACATTCATACACATATGAAAATAAGTAAATAAGAAACTTTTTAAAAAGAATAAATAATATTAATTCTAAAGAGTGTACCATTCAGTAGAAAACAAATAGCCCAGAATAAATCACCTTCTCCAAAGCTCAAATTATATTTACATTTTGGGCAGTACTGAGGATTGAACACAGGGCCTCAGGCATATGAGTCAAGCAGTCTACCATGTATGCAGTTATAAGAAGAATGGGTTCTCAGTTTCATACATTTTAATTCAGTATTTAATTTATTTAATATGTACTTAGTAGGTAAATTTTACCAGTAAGTAATATTTAAAAGGAGATTTGTTTTTACCTTTTTGTCCCAGTACTTATGCCATCTTCTGTCTTGATTCTGGATCTTCAAAATTATTTTATCACTATTTTACCTTAAAGCAATTTGCCTATAATCTTTGGCCAGTTTTACTTAACTGTGAAATATTCCCATGAATCTTTCTTATCAATTGTTTGTATTATTTTTCATTTTTAATTACATTTTTTCATTTGTGAGGGATCATGGGTGTGCTCAGACCATAGTGTATGGTAGAGATCAGGAGACAACCTGAAGTGTCAGTTCTCTCATTTCACTACATGGGTCCTAGGGACAGACCAGGCTTGCCAGGCACCTTAACCCAGTGAGCCATCTTTCCCATGCTCTTATTACCTCTTTTTTATATCAGTACATTTATATCTTATTACCTCTTTTTTATACCAGCTTTCTTATATGATAAAAGACATTTCAGAATGTGGTCTAGAAACACTAAAGGGGATGACTTTTAAGAATTTGGGGAAATGTAGCTGGAGAGATGGCTCAGTGGATAAGAGCACTGGCTGTTCTTGCAGAGGACCTGGGTTCAGTTCCCAGCACCCACATGGGGACTAACAACAGTCTGGAACTCCAGTTCCAGGAGATATGACACCCTCTTCTGGTCTCCATGGACATTGCACAATATGGTTGTACTTACATACGTGCAGGCGTAACACTCATACATAGAAAATAAAAGTTTTTTGTTTTTTTTTTTTACTTGTGAAAATAGTGGGTGGACAGGTGCATGCCTCTCCTCCTAACAGCACTCAGGAGGCAGAGGCAGTCGGGCTCTATGAGTTCAAGGCCAGCTGGTCTACATGACCAGTTCCAGCCTGGACTACAGAGGGAGATTCTGACTCAAAAGACAAAGAAAAAAAGAAATGTGGGAAAATGAGATACCATTTAAGCTCTTAGAAGTCGATCCAGGTATATATTAGAATTTAACTTTAAAGAATAATAATTATACCAAGACTGAATAATTTCACTCCTACCATATAATATTATTTGCCTCTGAGTTTCAATACTTAATTCAGAATCAGCTCACCAGGCAAATAGGTAGAAGCACATGGTGTGTATATTTACAGCTATAACTTGCAGTACAAGAGAATTGAAAAGAAATGAGGCTGTAAATGAAAGGCTTTTATGGATGAATCTCTTCTAAGTGATATATGTGATACAAATGATTAGCATTAACTGATCTTCTTGAAGAATGGACTGGTATAATTCATTATAATAGCTTCGAAGTGCAATTAGTGAACCATAGTGTAAATGACACTGCTGTTCATAGACATACCCATAAGAGTAATTATATTTTGAAAACTACTTAGTGAAAAATTGATTGAATGAGCCCTATGGGCATAGATAATTGAGATAAAAATATGTAAACAAAGTGCCTATTAATAGACTTTATGGCACATTTCTGTATTTACAAGATTTGCTGATGCATGATTTTATAGAAGGGAGTATTTTTAAATGCTCCTCTTTAAATGTTCCTAACTTAAGAAAAAATAGGTGTATATATAAAATATATTTAATTTATTAAAGCTATTTTCTGTATAACATTTGTAATTGGATGAAAAGAGAGAAATAGCTCATTTTAATGGCAGATAAATATGAAAATAAAGTCCAAATTTCAAGTCATCTTAGGAAAAATGATTATCCAATGAAAATTTTAGATTTAGAGAAAAAAATACAGCAATGGTGACCAATGAATAATCAAGAGTTCAAAACATATAATCCAAAATTACTCTTTAAGTATAACAGACCAAATAATGACTTAAAACACTCATTTTTTGCCTTGGGTACTATCAGTAAAAGTACATATTACAATTAGTTCTCAGTTTCAAGTTTGATGTTCCAGTCTCAAAAATGTATATGATATGACTGATCTTCATGTTCTGCAGTTACAGAGATATAATTTTACAAGTGCACATGTAGCTACAACTACACATATATGTATTGGAAGAAGAGTGCAAGGTTTTCAGTTTGGGTCCAGGAGCTCAAGGGTTTCAGTTCCAGCTTTTAATAAGGAGTAGAATTGTACACATCAGCCACTTGAAAACCTGAGTTTATTCTCCTGTACAAAGAGCATATTGTACTGTATGACTTCTAATTCTAAAGCCCCATGTGGCAAGATCCTGTGGGTGAGACTTGGAAATTAGCAAGACTTATGTTCCTAGCCATATTTCATATATCTTGTTAACTAGATAAAACTGAGAAAATTTGATGAGTTGCATTTTTCTCAGTTGTGAAACAGAGATGTGAGCCTAACACATAAAATGATTGTGAAGATCATGTGAGACAAGACTGAAATTAAGAAATTTCATTCTTTGCCTCTAAAAACTATTCAAAATCTGTTGCTATATTTGTCTGCATCTTCCAGCTTGTGCTAAATTATGCTGCTGTAACAACAACAAAAACAAATCCCAATGACTTGATGCAACAAATGTTTCTTTCTTGCACACACTACTTATTATTCATGAGTTAGTTGCAGCCATAACAATATCCTCTTCTTTGCTTTAGGATCAACTGCTAACAGAAATGCCGGCTCATATGGAACCAGCCAAGAGCAATGCAAATCTACATGAACGCTCTTCATGCTCCAGAGAGGAAGTGGTACACACAGAAGTGGCACACACCATTTTCACCATGTTATACTGACCAAAGCCAGTCTCAAAAGAAGTCTGATGTCCATGGAGTGGGAAATATATCTCTCTGACAGGGGGCATACAATAGCAATAAATAATTCTGAGAATAGTGAGTTCTACCATTGAAGAGCTATACTTTCCTTGCTGTGATGGAATACCTGACATAAATAACTTAAGGAAGGAATGGTTTATTTTGAGTTATTATTCAAAAGGTTTCAGTTCATGGTCATATGGTGGAGCAGAGTATGATGTTGGTAGGACCCTATGACTGAAGCTAATCTCCCAGGGGAAACAAGAAATAAAGAGTTCAGGACAAGTTACCTTCAAGATCCTACCACTAATAACCTGTGTCCAGTTAGGTCCTACCTCCTAAGGGTTCTATTAGCTCATAAACTAGAACTATCAGCTGAGAACCCAATGACACATGATCCTGGGTCATTTTACATTCAAACCATGACCACCATTACAGCTTACACTCCTTTATAAATCCCATCACTCCTGGGTCTCATCTCTGCAAACACGTTTATGATATATCAGTATTTCTACTCAAAATATACATATACAGAAACCAATATAAATTTGATGATCACACATTTATGGATCCTGAATTATAAATTTCCTGTAGCCTTAACCCTGAAAATTAAAGAAGTTCATATGTCTAAGGACCCAAAATAAGCAAGACCATTAAGTCTGATTATAATACACCCATCATAATAGTGTGAATATATTTGTTTTGAAAATTCTTGTGTTTCAGGAAAACACAAGATTGATTATGTATTGTAAAACCATAAATAATAAAATCTCATTTGCCTCAATCAAATACGTACCTATACGGTGGTTTTTCTTTTGTTTGGGCTCCACTCTAGCATCTCATTCAGATTTTGACATTCAGAAAAAGACATTAAATGAATGTAATATCCAGAAGTGTTTCTGCGTGGTACTACTAAATGCCTTAGTTCTGTTGTAAGCTAGTGAAAAGCCGCTCATTCTCTCTGAAGTACTGGTGAAAGATGCACTTAAGTTTTAGAAAAGTGGGACAACTTTGAGTCTACAGCAATTTATAGCTTATTATGATGTTACTAGTGCCTGGGACAGTGTGTGACATGGGGTACATATTGAAGAGTAATTATGAACAAATGAACAAGTAAATAGATTCTAGTGCTTGTTATGTTACATGTTATATCACTCTATTTCTTTTTTTTTAATATTTTTTTTAATTTTATTTTTTTATTTATTTCTGTATGTGTATGAATGTACTATATGCTGTAGGTTTGTGCACTCATGTTGTGCAATGCCGCGGAGGTCAGAAGAGGATCTCGGATTCCCCTGGAACTGGAGTTCTCCTGGAATTGGAGTTTCAGACGGTTCTCGGCCGCCATGTGGGTGCTGGGGATCGAACCTGAGTCCTCTGTAAGAGTGGTCGGCGCTCTTAACCACAAAGGAGATCTTTAGTTGTATTACAATGAGAAAAAAACTCAAATGTTTAAAAACTCTATTCTTCAAATGGAATGTGCTATAGTTTCTTTTTTTAATTAAAATTTCCATTTAATTACAATTCTGTTATTTATAAAAAACTAAGTTACATGTATTAGTAATAAAAAGAGGAGAAAGAAACCATTTCCATTTTCTATAATATTGATTTTTTTCTGTGATGGTCTGTGGGAATGAAACTTTGTGTGTGGCTTGTAGCGAGAACTTGTAAGATCTGTCCCAGGAGATCTCTAGTTATCTGATATCTCTGTGGGCATTCAGCGCTATCTGTAGCCAGAAGATTCAGGATATTACAATGATTCTTGCTTCACCCTTTCTCTGCAAAGTTCCAGGCCCCCTCCCTCGAGGCACTGAGCAAAATGTCACACCTCTAGTTACCTGTTGCACAAACCAGAGCTCTGCAGCCCCCTGATTAGAACTAAGGTGGCTCACCCCTCCCTTCCACCTGCTCCCCACTTCCTTGCCCAAAGCACAGTAGTCTTGAATATATAGACCTCGCTGACAGAAAATAAATGGAGTTCCTATCCTCCCTGGCTCTCCACGTGTGTGTGAGTTCGTTCCTTTCCACAGGTGATCTCCTGTGGTTTTCCCTCCCCCCTTCCTGTGGGAGTGAAGCCTAGAGACTGTCCTGGAGCTGAGCCAAGAAGGGAAGGACAGCATGTGGAATGTGGTCACGCATGACTCAAAGACACTGAACAACGACAACGGTATTTGAGGATTAGTAGTTTTAGGTAAAACAAAAATTATTGCTGAGTTTAGCATAAATATTATATTGGTGGCTTTTTAAATCTATATTTTAAATGTTTGACCATTTTGGGTTCTGGGTTTTTTTTTTATTTTATATTATTCCAAAATATTCATATATACACTCCACACATAAGTCAAAATCACAAATTCTGAAAATAAACTATAGGTTGATTCCTAAACACATTTAGAGATTCACATTTTTTTTATTTATTTTTATTGATGCTTTGTGTATTTCATACATCATTTTCCAATTCAGTTCAGGCATATATCCCCTTCCCTTCCCCCCCACCCACCCTCCCATTCGCAGGATCATGCATTATGCCCTAAGTTTTCTGCTTCTTTCTCTGCTTTTTTGGTTTGTTTGTTTTCATTTTTTAAAAAAAATTTATTATTTATGAGTACAAGCATCCTTCATGTAAAACCAATTTGCAAGCAGTTGTGCCCAAACCCACACAGCTCATGGGTCCCACCAACCTGACAAGGGGGGGGCTTGTATGTTCAATTCAGTTGATCAAAATGAGTGTCCAGTCTATAATTTGTAGTTTCACCATTAACCCCAATCGAAGCCCTTACATTCTACCATGCCCCCTCTTCTGGCAGATTGTTCCCTAGGCTTAGAAAAGGGGCACAGTCAGAATTGACATACCATCCAAACCTCTGTGTCTATACCAAAGTAACCTACCATAACATTAGTACTGTTTAAAATACCCATATATCTAATTGTGACGTTGCTTCATTATAGGATCGAAGGCTATTATATACTGTTTAAATACTAAATATCTAATTGCATGTGCTTCATTAGTAGGATGAAAGGTTAAGCCTGGACAAGCTGGCAGCCCATGAAAGAAAAAACAGCCAGAAATGACTAGAGACCAAGACATCAGCTCCAGAGAAAGTAGAGTTGTTTTGCTTCTCTCACCACTTGTGCCCCTTTTCTAAGCCTAGAGATTCACATTTAATGGTAAAAGTTGCATGCAGGTATAAAGATGTGTAACTTTACAGTCTTTTTTTTAGAATATGACTACCATACTTCCACCCATATATGGTAATTAAAACGTGTGAATATAAGTGGTAGGACAATTCTAGAGCCCATTTGAGATTCAAATTGGAATAGCATAGTTGTTGGTTCAGAACAATGAAATATAATAAAAGTTGCTCATTTATGCCTGCCAAAACTAAGGAGTTTTTGGTGTTAGCAACACAACTAGAAGGTGAGGGAAAAACCATTCACCTTTTTTTTTTTTTTTGCGGGAACTGTGTTTTGACTTCACTTAACTAATTTTGCTTCAAGTTTCCATCCATTTACCAGCAAAAGTCATGTATGTCACTTTCTTTACTTGCTGCATAGGGAACTCCATTGTGTAGATGTTTTTGTTTTTTTTTTTTTTTTGTTTTTTTTTTTGTTAACCAGTCATCAGTTGAGGGGCATTTGAGTTGGTTCCAGCTCTTTGCTATTGTGAAGAGAGCTGCAATAAATATAACTGTGCATGTATCTTTGCAGTAGGATATGTCTTATGGGTATAAACCCAGGAGTGGTATGACTGGGTCAGGTGGTAGGCTCATATTGAGTTTTTTAAGGATTCTCCACACTGCTTTCCATAGTGGTTGTATGAGTTTACATTCCCACAAGCAGTGGATGAGTGTTCCCTTTTCCCCACAACCTCTCCAGCATTTGGCATCTTTTGTTTTCTTGATCTTGGTTAGTCTTATTGGAGTGAGATGATACCTTAGTGTGGTTTTAATTTGCAGTTCCTTAATTATTAATGATGTTGAACACTTTTTAAGATGTTTCTCAGCCATCTTTACTTCCTTACTGGTGAAGTCTGTTCAGCTCTTTACTCCATCTTTTGAGTAGGTCATTTGTTTTCTCCCTTCTTTGTTTTTTTTTTTGTTTTTTTGTTTTTTTTGTTTTGTTTTGTTTTTTGGTCTTTTTTTGAGAGACTCCCTGTAGCTCCAGCAGTCCTGGAACTCCCTATGTAGACCAGGCTGGCCTTGAACTCACAAAGATCCGCCTGCCTCTGCCTCCCGAGTGCTAGGATTAAAGGCGTGCGCCACCACACCCGGCTTCCTTCTTTGTTTTTTAAGTAGCTTATATATTCTGGACATTATTGCTCTGTCAGATGTATCTGCAGTGAAGGTTTCCTCCCACTCTGTGGATTTTCTCTTCATTTCCTTGATTGTTTCTTCAGCTGTACAAAAGCTTTTGAGTTTTATGAGGTCCCACTTCTTAAATACCCTCCAAAAGCTCTTGTTTGAAAGTCCGATTGCCAGCTTGTGGTGCTACTGAAATGCAGTGAATCCTTTTAGGGGTGGAAACTACTGGGAGGAAGTTAGATTATTAGGGAATCACCTGGAAGCAGACACTGGGACCCCGGCCCCTTCTTGTCCTCTTTGTTCCCTGCTACCATGAAGGAAATGTGCCACCTCGCCACTCTTGCCACTCTGCTGTATTGTGTGTCCACAGACCCAAAGCAACAAGCCAAGAGATCCAATCCCCTGGGTGTATGAATAGCTTCAGACTTACTAGTTGATTAATTTAGGTCTTCTGCCAGTGATGTGACTATAGAGTGGAAATCAAATCTCTTGACATTTCATAAGGTACAATGTATGAAACTTAAGCTACATGCATTGTTAAAGAAAAAGTGATTTTTTTAATAGTTCCTCAGGTCTGGGACAGTACCTACTGTGTTAGAAGGGAAAAAGAGGATCTTTTTAAAAAAATGCAGACTTTTAAATCTATATTTTATACAGTTTCAATAAGGCCTTGTTTTATTCCCTTCCTAATTTATGGTTAGATTTTCATGTGGTAAATTTACTTTAAGAAGTTTTACTCTCTTTAGCTTTTTCCTTTTCCTTTGTAAAACCAAACTCTAGAACAATATTGTGTCTTCTACTAAACATCAACAGATCAAATCTCTTCACTGAATCCCATTATCTTGCACAATTAACGTACACTAAGAAAAATGTAAGCCAGGCATGGTGGCACATGCCGTTAATCCTAGCACTCGGGAGGCAGAGGCAGGCAGATCTCTGTGATTTCAAGGCCAGCCTGGTCTACAGAGTGAGTTCCAGGACAGCTGGGGCTACAGAGAGAACCTGTCTTGAAAACACCGAAAAAACATTGTAAACACCATAAGAATTGAAATCAATAGTTACTGTTTTCATTACTACTTAATAATTTAGCTGTATGATAATTCAGCAAATACTTAAAATATAGGATAATCTATATATCATTACTAAAAGTAGTTGTATATTTAGTATCTGTTATTCAGTTGCCATCTTTATGCCAATACTAAAAATCATGTTATCACATCAAATTTATATTCAAAGCAGCTAAAACTCAGAAAGAACACACCTAATCAAATAAGCAATAGGTGCAAACTCATCCTTTTATGCAATGACCATTAAGTGAGTCATGTATGTTGCTGGCATGCTTTGGTAAATTCTAATACAAGAAGTCAATAATACTTAAAAGCTATTTTCTTAGAAACAATTAATCTGCCTTAGAATTGAATTAAGGGGGAACATCCATTTAATTGCATAACAAATGGCCACGAAGAGTTCAGCTTAAATCAAGAGACATTTATTACATACCAATATTGGTGGATTTGAAGTCAAGACATGGCTTAGCCTGTGCCTTTGCTCATGCTCAGGAGATGCTGGCCAAATCTGGGGCTTCCCTGGAATCAAGACTGGAAAAAGTCTCATCTCCCTGGTCATGGACTTTAGTAGCACTGTTTCCTGGGGTGGTAGAATTGAGGACTTCTGCCTCTTATTAGCTGTCAGATGAAGGCTGACTTCACTCTAAGTGGCCACACTGACCTGAAACTCACTGTGTTGCCCAGGCTGGCCTCAAAGTAGCAGCAATCCTTCTGCTTTGGCTTCCCTAATTTGCATTTACAAGAGCAAGTCACTGCACCAGGCTAATTGCCCAGTCTTATGAGAACTTCCTGGTTTTCTTGTGTATGTGAATCTGTGTGAGTGGTATGCATGTATATGTGTATATCTGTGTGTGCATGTGATATGACATGTTTCTACCCATATGTGTACATGGACTTCAAAAGAGATTTGGGATGCTCTGCTATGACTCTGCTTTAGTCCTTTGGACAGATCTCTCACTGGACTTGCAGTTAGTCTGGTGGGCAGCAAGCCCCTGTGATCATCCAGAGTCAGCCCCCACAGCACTGAGGTCACAGAGATACATGAGGCCACACCTGGCTTTTTATGTGGGTTCTGGGATGTAAACTAAGGTCTTTACATTTGCACAGTAAGTTTTCTTATCCACTGAGCCAGCTCATACCTTCATCATGGGGGGTCGTGGGAGGGGTTGGGGGGGTGGGGGGAGGGGTTGCATTGTCTTGCTATGTAGTCAGTCTGGTTTCAAATTCCTGATCCTCCTCTTCCTACCTCCTCAGTGTCAGGATTAGAAGAGGGGAACACTACACCCAGCTTTCTGTGTTCATTTTACAAGTAAGAGTGTCAAAGACTGGAAAGATTAAGTAATTTGCTAAAGTCACATGGGAACTGCGTCAGATTTCGAACCCATGAAATCTGATTTCTCAACTTTAATAGCAAGGGGAAATTATTAGCACTTTCTTCTACAAAGGTACTTTCTTATTCAAATAGCGTTTATCAGGGTTTTTAAAAGGCAATTCACAAACAAATAATTTGCACAAAAGGAAAATCCAACAAGATTTGAATGAATGTTTCAGATTAAAAAAAAATCTACATACCATGATCTCGGTCATTCAGTTTCCTCGTTTTCCAATATAGGTTTAAATTTTAGTTATGAAATTTCTTTTAAAAGCTTCCCTTCCACATTTTTAAACGTTTCTTTCTTTACATATGAAGTGAAGCAACCCTGTACCTTTTAATAACCTCCTTAATCCAAGTTTTTGAAATGGTAAATTGCTATGAGATGAAAAGGAGTTCTCATATTTCTTGGGGCTAAATTCAGTACTAAGCTACAAACATGGTCACAAGGTCTCCTGGCTGGGGTCTTTTATGTTCCTATAATTAACTTTCAGCTATTATTACCATAGTTGCCTCTAAAGATGCATGTAGTATCTTAGGAAATCTGTTTTGAGTATCTATTTTTGTTTTTCCATGAACAGTTTTGAGATTCAGTCTTCTTCATTCCTGCTGCCTGCTAGCTGCTTTGCTCGACTCTAAGATTCTTAGATTGGTCTGAAGCCATATTTAAAAATCATACTTTGGTCACACAAGGTTTGAGAAACATTATACCTGGTTTGAAAGAAAAAATGGTGCCTTCAACGAAAATTCTACGAGGGTGTTGACTGCCTTCCTAAGCTCACTGCTGCTGCTGTCACACAGCAGCCCCCAGGCTTGCTGTCCCAGAGCAGCCTGGACAGGCTGTGGCACTGCAGTCTCAGTAGCAATTGGCAGCCAACTGCTCTCCATAGGGAACTCCAGAATGGAAAGGGAACTAATC
Organism: Rhizomys pruinosus; assembly: GCA_009823505.1. Taxonomy (NCBI): domain Eukaryota; kingdom Metazoa; phylum Chordata; class Mammalia; order Rodentia; family Spalacidae; genus Rhizomys; species Rhizomys pruinosus. The sequence goes on along the minus strand of VZQC01011281.1, from coordinate 379,978 downwards.
ATGCGTGGTGCAATTTACATCTGATTGATGAAGGTCTAAGAATCACAGAAACAATTAATTTGTATCAGAATTCCTATGGGTCAAAAACTAAGAGATTGTGCCACTGGTACCCAATTGTAATTTTTGTCTTGATCAATCACCTGTCGTTCTACATGTACTTTTTTCAAAATTCACTTTTCAGCCACAGATGTGGAAGGGTGTAGCAGACTTTCTGGAAAATGAGAACATATGGGAAAACATCCATTGCTAAAATGCACTTGTAACTGCACTACCTATATTTTTCAATTTGATAATAATTAAAAGTTTTCCCTTGGGGCTGGAGAGATGGCCTAGTGGTTAAGAGCGCCGACCGCTCTTGCAGAGGACCCGGGTTCGATCCCCAGCACCCACATGGCGGCCGAGAGCCGTCTGAAACTCCAATTCCTGGAGAACTCCAGTTCCAGGGGAATCCGACACCCTCTTCTGACCTCCGCGGCATTGCATGACACGGGTGCACTGACTTGCATGCAGACAGTACATTCATACACATACAGAAATAAATAAATTAATTAAAAATATAAATAAATAAAAAATAAAAGTTTTCCCTGTAACTACAAAAGACATTTTTAGATAATTTTTTTTTTAAATAAGCCACTTTGTTTTTATTTATGTAAGAAAGTTTAAAACGTCCAAGAAAAAGGGGGGGGGGTAGTGGCTTCTTCCTAAGAAAAAAGCAGCAGGAACAATTTAAAATAAAAAGAACTAAAGATGCCTTAACTTTAAAGTTAAAGATGAAAGTTCTAAAAGCAATTTGTGGCAGGAAGCCTTTGAAGAATCCTAAGGATTGTTTGCATTTTGCATAAGCTGTGGCCAATCTTTCAAATTGTTTCTCCATTAAGCCTATGTATGTCTGACACAACACTCTATCTAGCAAGGCTTCTCAGTTATGAAATTGTACAGTAAGTCTGACAAAGTCTTGTCGAATTATAAGAGCCATTTACAAGTTCATAAACTTCAGAACCCTTTCCAATGTCTTTCCTATTAAGAAATCTCACTGCTCAAACTAGGAATCTATCATATGTACTCAGGTACTTTTTATTTTTTGCTATTCTTGGCATATAATTGCCTTTTACTTGTCAGAATGCATCAGGAAATACAAAATAGTATCCTTCCTTTTTTATTGATTAAATGTTTAAACTGGTTTTAATCTTGTTCACACACTACTAGAAGATGATTTTACGTGAATGTAATTGTTTATCATTGTTTTGCTATTATCCCCTATTGCTTTCTAATAGTATAGATGTGAAAAATGAAATGGAGAGGAATAAAATAAATTATGTCAAGTGGCTCCTTGCACAAGGAGCTGGAGCAGAAGTTAGGACTCACGCAGCCTTAGGGTTATTTATTTCTTTGGTCTCTGAGACAAACTGAAGCATCAATAATAGTATCCAGTAGGCAACACTGGCTTCTTTACAACCCTGGTGGCTTGTGCACCAAACTATCTTTAACAATAAACTCTTGTTAGTGATTAGTTTTTAAATATGTAATACTATTCTTCCTTCTGCCTAAGCATCAATTTTTACACTGTAAAACGAGTGCAATACATTGCACCACACCTGTGAGGTAGCCTTGAAATCTTGACACTTGGGAAAAGATGGATCACATTAGAAAAAACAGCGAAACTTGATCACACTTCCATAATTCCCCCCAACCCTGAGAAGAGATTGCTGTTATTGAGCACATTTGCTAACTAACTTGAAGTCACAGTCAACTTAATTGGTTCCATAGCATAATTGGTATTTCAACATTCTCTGTAACCCTTTCTCTGTAAGTCCTTCCAAAGGGCTTACACCTATGCCATTTTGACCATTTACAGTGCCCTATCGTATGTAGATCTTCTCCTGTGATAGGAACATCATAATTATAAAATAATAAAAAAATTTTCCAATTCATTTAACTCAGTATCTTTTGTTTTAATAGTTTTGGTTATCTTGTTCTTTTTTTAATTTTTATTTATTCTTGTATGTGTATGAATGTACTGTCTGCATGTAGGTCTGTGCACCCATGTCGTGCAACGTGGAGGTCAGAAGAGGGTGTTGGATTCCCCTGGAACTGGAGTCAAAGACGGTTCTCAGTCGCCACGTGGGTGCTGGGGATTGAACCCTGGTCCTCTGCAAGAGCAGTCAGTGCTCTTAACCGCTAGGCCATCTCTCCAGCCCCTAACTCAGTATCTTAACACAAGTGGCTAAAGCTGGATAATATTTGATGTTATTGGTAGACTTACAGTTTCTCCTTTCTCTAAGAATTATGAAGATGAGAAGGTTCATACACAAGAGAAGAAAGAACATACACACACATACACACGTATACAGAGAGGAGAGAGGGAGAGAGAGAGGAGAGAGGGAGAGGGAGAGAGAGAGAGCCTTTCTTCCTGTTTTATTTTTAACTCAAGAAGCAATTTCCATGATCTCATGTGTCTATGATTCAGTCTTAGTTTCGAACTCAGAGACACCCAAACCCACCATTCTCATCTCTGGCTACATTGTTCATCTCACTCTGAACACCATCCCATAAGCCAAGTTCTTTAACAACCTCTAATTTTAATTGAAGCAACTTGAAGTCTACAAACATAATAAGCATAATGCTCACTGTGATACAATAAACTGGGTAAAGGAGGTGGTGTCAGAGAGCTTGTTCTGCAGTCTCAGATGGAGCTCTCTGCTAACTCTCCTGTTCTGCAGTCTCAGATGGAGCTCTCTGCTAACTCTCCTGTTCTGCAGTCTCAGATGGAGCTCTCTGCTAACTCTCCTGTTCTGCAGTGTCAAATGGTGCTCTCTGCTAACTCTCCACTCCATTCGTATAATTCACAAAGATTTAGAGAGAAAATAAGAACAAAACTCAATTGGTCTGTATGATTATGATGGTTAATATTGTCAGCTTGACTGGATCTAAAATCATCTAAGATCTATGAAACAAATCTCTGGGCATTTCTGTGAAGAAGTTTCTATATTGGATTAATTGAGGTAAGAAGACCCACTGTAAATATGGGCACCACTGTTCTTAGCCTAGGAGTACGGGGCTAAAAATGAAGTGGACACAAGCCGAGCCCCAGCATTCCTCTCTACTTCCTGACTGTGGCTGCAACATGATGAGCTGCTCCTACTCCAGGGCTGTGATTTCCCCACCGTCATGGGCTGTACCCTCCAGCTGTAAGCCCTCCTCTTGTCCTCCCACCTCCCTCCCTCCTCCCTCCCTCCTTTTGTCCTCTACCCTTTCCTTTCTCCCCTGCTTCCTTCCTTTCTCTTTCCTCCCTCCCTTCTTTGTTTTCTGTTTGTCTTGCTTCAGTTGCTTTTTAAAGAAAGGTATTTTCAATGAGAAAAATAACTAATAAAATTATCACTGGTTTAAAACAGCACAAAATTCTTGAATGTTGGAAGGGCCTCTGAAAGATAAAGCAGGTAATCTCCCTGACACTAAATGTATTAGTCTCGTTAAATCTTATTCTATATAGAGTTCATTTCCACTAAGTTGAATCAATTTGAAAAGACAAGAGACATGACAGAGAAGTGTACATGCCAATCTCCAAAGTCAAGCCCTTTGGTGATAGCAAGTGTCAGGACAACTAAATCGGTGTGAAGCCCTGCAGTGTCAGTTTTGTACTATAGATAATATATACAGTGTATATATCAAGCTTTTCCAATATGGCAGCTCCAGAGGTAGTGGGTGCATTCTGAGCAGCTAAGGGCAGTCAGGGAGGGGGACTTAAGGGCTCCTGAGAGCATCAGGAAGCGTCAGAAGTGGTTCCAGGGCATTTGGATCACTAGGACTGCAATTTGGTGCTACAGACATAGCCCCAGGGTGTCAGGAGACAACAGGGATAGCCCTGATGTCAACTGAACCCTTCTCCTACTGAACCCAGGTAAAGACCTTGGCGCCTGGCCCTGGAGGTTGACTAAGGGTGAAGTACACTGGTTCCATGAGGACATCTCACCAGCTGGATGACTAGGATTCACCCCACTTGGATGTGGGGGACTCAGGTTGTATTGCAGTTGAACTGCTGTGACCATCCAGCCCACAGGAACAGGAGGGCCTGGGGCCCTCGGGGTTCAGGATTCACAGACCTGGGGGGTTCTGGCCGACTTGGGTGTTGCATGGCTTAGTCCATTTGGCAAACTGCTGGTTGGGTGAGGGCTATTGGTCTGTACACTGTTAGGATAGAGTTGATATTTTGGAGCCTAAAGTATCCACACCTGTACATCAATTAAGAAGTCAACAAACACCTGGAGAATATAATCAAAATCAGTGACAGTTCAACAAACACCTAAGATTCACATTAGAACAACTCCCAACAGAAGCTACCCAAATGCCTAAAGCTCAATGAAAGAAAGACTCAAGTGAATCTCCACAAAACACTAATGCCCCTATTCAAGCACCCTCTAATGAAGAGCCCTTGAATATAACTCAGGATACAGATCTCAAAATAACAATTGTGAATATGATTAGAGAAATTAAGGACTTGAGTGAATTTAAGGAGATTATAAGCAAGGAAGTCCAGAATCTAAAAGAAGACAGGGATAAATTGACTGAGGACAACGATAAATTGTGGAATGAAATTACAAAAGATACAGAAACATTGAAGAAAATTCAAGTTGAAATGAAAAAAGAAATGCAACATTCCACAAACAACTTGGAAAGGATGGGAGAAACTCTTAATAATAGAATGGATGAGGAGTTGGAGAGATGGCCTAGTGGTTGGGAGCGCATACTGCACTTTTAGAGAACCCGGGTTCAATCCCCAGCACCCACATAGCAGCTGAGAACCGTCTTTGGCTCCAGTTCCAGGGGAATCCAATGCCCTCTCTGACCTCCGTGTCATTGCACGACATGGGTGCACAAACCTATAGGCAGACAGTACATTCATACAAGTAAAAAAATAAATAAAATAAAAAAGTTTAAAAAAATACAATGGATGAAGTAGAAACTAGAATATCAAGATTGGAAGACAATAAAAAGAATTGGGTAAATCAAATAAAGATTATGAAAAATTAAAAAAAAACCACAAGAATGAATAACCAGGAACTGTGGGATACTATGAAAAGACTAAACCTGTAAATTAAAGGAATAGAAGAGGAAGAAAACTCACAAGATAATGATATGGCCCAGGTCTTCAAAAAATTTTAGAGGAAAATTTTCCCAAATTAATACAAGAGATACGTATACAAGTATTAGAAGCATACAGAACACCAAGCAGACGGACCCAGAAAAGAAATTCTCCACACCATATCATAGTAAAAACACTAGATGTTCAAAGCAAATAAAGGATATTGAGGGCTGCAAAAGAAAAACAACAAGTTACCTACAAACGAAAACCAAACAGAATTACAGCTGATTTCTCAATGCAGATGATGAAAGCCAGAAGAGACTGGTCTAAAATATTCCCAGTTCTAAAAGACTATAGATGCAAAACCAGAGTACTTTAACCAGCAAAAAAAGTCTATTATAATTGAAGGAGAAAGGAAAATGTTCCATGATATAAATAAGTGGAAAGAATTCCTCTCCAATAAGCCAGGCCTACAGAGAACACTTCAAGCAATACAAAGAGCGGAGGGCAGGGATGACTATAACCAATCAACACCAGAAAACGAATGATACTACATCTATGGAAATAAAAACCTAGGGTAAGAATGTACTAGAAATCAAAATGATTAGAAGCAATCTAATTCTCTCAACAACAATTTTAAATATCAATAAAATGAATTCTCCAATTAAGAGACAGAGTCTAGTAGAATGGATTAAGAAGCAAAATCCATCTTTTTTGTTCTTGTACCCAAGAAATTTACCTCACCTTTAAAGATAGATATTATCCCAAGGTGAAAGGAGGGTAAAAAATAATACAAGTGAGTGGCACTAAGAAAGAAGGAGGAGTCACTATGAAAATATTAGATAAAATTCAAGGCCTTCAGTTCTGTATTGTAGGTGGGATACTTGATCACTAGGTGGAACATCTTTGAGGCAGATAGACAGGCTTTTTTTCCAGGGCTATGTGATATGTTTCAGAATATCTGGAAAGATTTGGTTGGTCGGCCCCAGCCCCAGAAATTGCAGGGTCACTTTAAGGTTTTTATTTTGTGGTGATGTGTTTGGGGGAACTGCCCTGTTAGGCTGGATGAGCATAAATATTTCAAAGTTTAGTAGAAAATAAGATTCTTGTTCTCGATTGAAGTGGTTAAATATTTCTAGAGTGGAATGGTATAAACATTAAAGCAAATTTACTAATGGTCTAAATGGGATTGTAACCACACAGGGTTGTGGTTGGTTTTCTGTCCATTCCTGGCTTTTACTGGACTTCTAGTTGTAGATTCAGACTAAAGGAGCATAAACAAGTAATGGGTTACCCTTTACTACTGAAAGATATTTCTTGGTCTCTGTCTATTATGCAAGTGTTACATTTGATATCTGTTCTGCCCATTTCAAGATAACTTGACTCAAGAAAATCTAGGTTTACTTCCCTGAACTAGTGGCATGTACCCCAGAAAGAGACAGTTTGGAGAGACATGGTAAATTTTTTCAGCTTAATTCTGGTCAACATGTATGTTCCCTGTTATTGGAAAATTACAATCCAAGATATGGGGTTTGGGAAAGTAAAGAGACTACTTGTGTTTGTACTAAACCATTTATATTTAAGATATGCCTAAAATTGTTTCAATTTCCCTTATCAACTTTCCCTGCTTATCCTATGATGTCAAATTTCTTCCAGTCAATGTTCATGCAAGGCTTCCTGAGGCTTTTCTTTAAGGTATATCTAAATATGATACAATAATTAAAAGTGTCATATTGGTAATAACTTAATTTTTTTGGATACTCAATGCCCATACCTGAAGCCCATGCCAATTTAGCTAAGGAATTTAAGGGACAATTTTGTTCCTTGCCCTCTGAGGTCAATTGGTCCCAGGAGATTTTGTATGCAGGCATCTCTTAAAATGTTCTACAATTATGAGTCACCAGGCTTCCTGAGCAGGGAGGTCTTGGAGATCTACCAACAGAACCCTAGCCAGTGTTCAGTCTATAAAGAAGAAGCTCAATATAGAGGAAAGTTGCCTTGTGCTCCAAAGGAAAGCCAGGTCTAGCATGATCTGACCTTGTCCTTGGGAGATGGAACTGGTTAAGAATGGCCAGAAGGAGCCAGGCACTCCCACCCCCTGAAAACCTGAACACCCCCTGAAGACCAGAACCTCAAATGACCTTGAGAAAACAAAATTTGGTTAATCTGGACTAATTGTGTGGACTTAAGCACCCCAAAAGAAAGTATAACCCCAAAACAAAGTCAATATATCTCATTTAAAGCCTGAAAAAATTGTGCCTTCACATATTGGGCATAAAGTTAAATGAAATAATGTTAAACAGGCATAAAAACCTTAGATCTTGGCCTTGATTAACAGAATAGGGTCATCTGCAGCCAAAGGGCACGTCCACTCTTGTTGTTAATTAATGCTCAATAATAAAATTCCTCTTTCTTTCTAGCAACTATCTAAGTGGAAACTCATAACTTGACTATTAAAAAGGCTGAAAAGCAGATCCTAAGTCCAAACATCATGGACAAATTAACAGAAGGAGAAACCTAATAAATGGATTCTTTGGAACACCTGGTCAAGACATTGTAACAGACTTTTAAGTTGGACATTGGGATTCGCCCTGCTCTTACTTCTCCTGGTCCCCTGCCTAGATCACATATCTAACTACTCCTGCCTTCACTTCACTTTCCTGGGCACCAGTCAATGATATTTTCCCCCTATAGTTATGCCTAGGGGTCTTTTAGATTGACCCTCTGAATGTTGGATACTCCAGTTGCCATATCCAATGTCCCTTTTCAGCATGGAAGAAGTCAGAGGGGTTGGCATCCAGATTCCTTTCTAGTGATTGGGGTGACCCTTTTTCAGAGGGTAACATAACTAAACAGGAGCTAGAAATTGATTAGGCAGTTTAGGGATGAGACCCCTGCCCTAAATTAACCAGACTCATTCTCAGCTGAGAACTGAAGGCTTCCTGGAAGAGCTAGTAAACACACATCCTTCTAGTAGCCCTGAAAGAGCAAGAAAAGAAGAAAGAAAAGACAAGGGAAAAAAGACAAGTGCATACCAAACCCTGCAGATCGATTCTTTATTTCACCAGAATAAGAAATGGGAACCCCCTCCTCCCCCCTTTTTTCTGGTCTTGTTGATTTGTTATGTTATTGTAATTTTATATTGTTTATATTTTCCTGTGAAGAAAAAGAAAGTTTCACACATATGCAAGTTTTTCCCCCTCAAATTAAAACATAAACACACAAATATGCTCAAAAGTAAGTGAAGTTTCATCTGAGATTATATAAAAATGCAGTTCATAAAAACGTAAAAGTGAAAACACTAGTTTTTCTGTACATTAAATTTTGGTATATAAAAATTTTGAAAATGCATTTATATACATATGCAAATGTATATGTATGCATATGTCCATATATGTGAATATATTTAATAAAATCAAATGGTTATATAAAAAATAAAGAGGCAGGGCTATGTCACAATAAAACTATTAGTTAAATAAACAAATAAATAAATAAACATTTTTTATATGCAAAGCAAAAATATAGCTCTCAAAATGCTTAAAGAGATACACTTGACACTAATAAACACTGTTGGTTGCTAGTAACTCATAAGCACTTAAACCTGTGAACAATGTCTCTGTCCTTTAAACATGTATGTAATGTGTACAGCAGGAAGCACTATCCAGGTAACTGATAGATTAGCTTTATTGAGTGCTTATGTTTTATAATCAATTGACACAAATAACCAAAAAAATTGCAAATAATTCCAGACTTGGCACCACTGCAGCTACAAAACCTCTCAATTTCTTGATTCTAAGGCCCTCAAATTCTAGATGGAGCTTAGAAAAATTCCCTGACATGTTGGAGACCATGACCCAGTAATATGGATTTTTTAGCTGATAAGATCCATTTAGTCATGTTTTTATTAATTCAACACATATTTACTAAGTCCCTGCTATGTAATTGGTATTTTACTAAACATATATATATATATATGTGTATATATATATGTATATATATGTATATATATATATAATCAGTAATAAGGAAATTATTGCCATAAAGGGGCTATTAATCTAATAAATTACCTAGTCCAAACTTTTCCTGCTTGAATGACCCTATAACATCATGCACTGGGCAGGGCTTGCTTCCTACAGGAAGAACCATCAAACTAAGAAGCAGAGCACATGCAACTTAGGCAACCTGATGACTTTAAAATTTTCAACCATAGGTAAGAGGTGGGTGCTTCAGCCAGGTGGATTCTTTGATTGGATTTCGTTGTCTTTGTTGATCTTTTGGCCCGATTGGCTGGTGTGGCTGTGGGGGTAGAGTTATCCTACCAGCTGGTATAAAAGGTGGGTTTATGTGAGTCTTGAGATCGGAGATTTCCCAAGATCATCTGAGCACCCCCCCCCACCCATCCCTGCCCACTGGGATTACCTAAGGAAGGATTGTCCAAGTGGATTCTTTGGAGAATCTTCAGAACAGAAAGGGAAGAGGGAGTTGGACTTCTAATAGAAAGCCTAGAGCTTAGAGAAGTCAACACTCCATAAGCAAGGAGTAAAGGAGAAAAACAAATCAATCAAACAAACAACAAAGGCATCTGAAGGAAGCAAGCAAAGCAAGCCTTCGATGAAGTGAAGAAGCATTTGGGATTCACACTGGAATACAAGCAAGGAGAAGCCCATATGCCAAGGACAGGAAGAAGAGACAACATGGGAAAGGTGCAGGATAATCCCACACCAAGCTCTACCAACCCTGTGGAAGATTCCTACAGTGCAATCCCCCTGGGGATGGCCCAGGACACAGATATTAGAAGTAAAATTGTGAAAATACTTAAAGAAGTACAAGATTATAAAGAGCAAATCAAAGAATTAAGAACAGAGAATGAAGAACTCAAGAAGGACCTAGAGAGAGAGAAAGACAAACTCCGGAAGGAAGTAATAGATTCAATGCAATCCAATTAAATCCCTAAGAGTTTCATCACAGCTTGGGGGAAAAAGTCCTTAATTTCATTTGGAAAACAAAAGATCCCAAATGTCAAAACAACCTGAGTGAAAAGGCAAATACAAGGGGGATCTCTATACCAGACTTCAACATACTTTAGCCTATACTCATAAAAACACCTGGTACGGGCCAAAAACAGAACCTGTTGACCAATGACAAAACTGAAGACCCAACTTGAGCACATACAATTTCGCCACTCTCATATGACAAGGGAGAAGACACAATGGGAGAAAAGATCATCTTCAGTAAGTGGTGTTGGCAAAACTGTATCACCACGTGTAAAGAAGTAAATTAAATCACTACCCGTCCACCTCGCCCCTGACAAAAGTCAACTCCAGATGGATCAAAGACCTCAACATGAAACCCCAGAAGGTGATGAAGAAAAAGTTGGCAGCAGACTACAAGACATAGGCATAGGAAAAGGCTTCCTAAATCAGACAGCAGCTACGCAAGAATTAAGTTCAACAAATGACAAAAGAGACCTCGTAAACG
>VZQC01011281.1:345539-365806 GCA_009823505.1 Rhizomys pruinosus | reverse complement strand
AAACTCAAAAGCTTCTGTACATCAAAAGAAACAATAAAGGAAGTGAAGAGCAATCCCACAGAGTGGGAGGAAAACTTCACCACAGAAACATCTGACAAAGCATTGATTTCCAGAATATATAAACTACTCAAAAAACAAAGAAGAAAGAAAACAGATGACCCACTCAATAGATGGAGCAAAGAGCTGAACAGAGACTTCACAAGTGAGGAATTAGAGATGGTTGAGAAGCATCATAAGAAGTGTTCAATATCATTAGTCATTAAGGAAGTGCAAATCAAAACCACTTTAAGATATCATCTTACTCCAATAAGACTGGCTAGGATCAAGAAAACAAATTATACCAAGTGCTGGGGAGGTTGTGGGGAAAGGGGAACACTCATCCACTGCTGGTGGGAATGTAAACTCGTACAGGCACTATGGAAAGCAGTGTGGAGAACCCTTGGAAGATTTGGAATGAACTTTCCACCTGACCCAGCCATACCACTCCTGGACATGTACCCACAAGACTCATCCTACCACAGAGGTACATGAGCCATGTTTATTTCAGCTCTCTTCACAATAGCAAGGATCTGGAACCAATCCAAATTCTCCTCAACTGATGACGGATAGAGAAAATGTGGTACATCTACACGATGGAGTTCTATGCAGCAGTAAAGAAAGATGACATCATGAGCTTTGCAGGAAAATGGCTGGAGCTATAAGATATCATGCTGAGTGAAGTAACACAGTCCCAGAAAAAAACAAACGACAAATGGTATTCCTCTTCTGTGGATGCTAGTGCCCATTACCTAGTTGTAATTATTTCTTGTGCACAGCCCCTTGAGCTTTTGTCCAAGTAGTTGGGAATGATGCATATTGGAAACAACAACAACAACAGAAAGGACTGCATCAAAGAACTGACTGAAACAGTGAACTTCTGCTCAAATCAGTCAAATTCCACATGGAGGATTTTGAGAAAGACTGAGAAAGAGATGAAAAGCATGTTTGGCAGAATGCATTAGCTCTGGTGGGATGGGGGGATGGGGGGGACATGGGTCCAGATTTGATTAGTAACATAATCTTTTACCAAAATATATATAATAAAAAAATAATACTCTGATATTTTCAACCATATAATACTTTCAACCATATAATCCTTCGTTTTCTGAGACAGGATCTCCCTGTAACCCTGGCCCTTGGGCTTGCAACTATATGTAGACCAGGCAGGCCTAGATCTCAGAGAGAGCCACCTGCCTCTGCAAGTCCTATTACTGGCATGTACCACCTTACCCAGCATAATCCTTATTTTGGTGGTGAATGAGCTCCTTTCCTTATCAAAGAGAGCTCTGTTTGATTATATTGTTAAGCTTGCATTACCAGTCCTATCATCAACTGAAATCATGTTGTCTGGACACCACAGGGCAGTTGCACATAAGAATCCACAGTGCTTGTGATAGCATGCACAAGATCTGTGCAAGACTAAGCAAGACATAAAAACAGCATGGAAGGGGGTGGGGGCAGTAGACAAGGTGCTCCAGCCCTAGCTGAGAGATGCTGTGAGAGGCAGAGCCAGTTTTCTCTACTGGTGTGATCCCTGGTAGGTTTACTAAGCCCCAAGGGATAGATACATGCCCAAGAGCATTTGAGGAACAAAGATTAGGCTTTTTTCAATAAAATATTTCATTTATCATTTTTATGTGTACAAGCATATTGCCTCCATGTATGTGACTGCACCTGTGTCTTGAAATGCCCCAGAAGTCAGAAGAGGGTGTCAGATCCCCCAGGAACTGGGGTTAAGGATGGTTCTTAGCCACCATGTACCGGGTGCTGGGAATCAAATCCCAGTCCTCTGCATGAGGTGCTCTTGTGTTCTTAACCTCTGATCCAATTCTCCAGCCCCCAGATTAGTCTTTTTTTTAAAGGAAGACAAACAATTATAGAAGACATGAAGTCATAAAATGGGTGTGGAGAAAAGGACAAGGGATCTGAAAATGATCAGTATACACCGTATACTATATAATTTTGTATATAATCAAGGGATAGGATATTCTACCATATTTCTACTCCAAAATATACTTTCTACCTCAAATAATCATTTCTCCACTCACATTACCAAAAAAACCTGATCGCTTATTTGCCTGTTACGTAATACCATTCTTAATTAATTTTCCTCTAAAAGTTCATACTTAAGGAATTAATTCAAAAAAAAAAGAGTGTACCAATCATGGTGGTGCATGCCTTTAATCCCAGCACACCAGAGGCAGAGGCAGGCGGATCTCTGTGAGTTCAAGGCCAGCTAGGACTAAAGGGAGACCCTGTCTCAAAAAGAAAAAAAAAAAAAAAATAGCAACAACAACAACACTATTATATATATATTATATATATATATATATATTATAGACGAGAGAGGAGAGAGAGAGCAGAGAGAGAGAGAGAGAATAAAACAAACCATTGTGGTTTCAACTGTTATATTGGCCAAAGGAGGAAGAGGCATGAGAAATAAAAACAGGATTGTTTTCCATGTGACACTAAGATATTTACATATATTTTGTCATTCACTCTGCTCAGGAATCGTATGTAGTAAAGTACCATTATTACTGAGTAACTTAGCATTCTGATTTACCTGAACAGGTCAAATTTATATCTGTTATTGCAATTATTAGCACTTCTTACTTTCACTGTCAAAGATACGACAGTTTGACAGCAAAGTATCCTTGTATAAATCATCTATTAAGTTGATCTTATAACAAGGTCATGAGAATATTGGAAGCATTTTCTACAGCTCTATTAAATGGTTCTGGTCTCCTACTCTGATTCCTGTAGATGTCCATAAGATTCATGAAAGAACTCTGTCTTATTCCCTATAATAATGTCTATTTCTATTGTGTGAAGATACGAAAATATGAGGATAGAATGGTCTGAGTGTTTGTGTTTTCTTATTAGTCACACACGGAAATAAATCCTAATCCCTAAGGTGATGGCATTCAGAGCTGAGACTTTAGGGGGTTAGTTATGTCACAATGACAGAGCACTTATGAATTGTGATTTGTAATCTTTATAAAAGAAAAGGAAAGGGGCTGGAGATATGGCCTAGCGGTTAAGAGCGCCGACCGCTCTTACAGAGGACCCGGGTTCGATCACCAGCGCCCACATGGCGGCCGAGAACCGTCTGAAACTCCAATTCCAGGATAACTCCAGTTCCAGGGGAATCCGAGACCCTCTTCTGACCTCCGCGGCATTGCACGACATGGGTGCACTTGCATGCAGACAGTACATTCATACACATACGGAAATAAATAAAATTAATGAAAAAAAAAAAAAAAGAAAGAAAAGGAAAGAAATAGGAGCTGGAGAGATGGCTCAGTGTTAAGAGCAGGGGTTGCTCTTGCAGAGGACCTAGATTTGACTCCTAGCACCCACATGGCAACTAACAACCACTTGTAAAAACAGTTCCAGGGGATTTGACACCTTCATCTGACCTCTGTGGGCATTGCACGACATGAGTGCATTACACACATGCAGGTAATACATTGATACGTGTATATTTTTAAGATGCCCAGCAGAAAGCCTTCACTTTTTCTTTTGTGTGTGTGTGTGTGTGTGTGTATTCTCAGCCCATGCTTTATTGCTAAAATATATATACATACAGGTGCAGAGTTTCCAACTCTCACAACAGCTTTTTCAAGAAGTAAAATTTCAAAACCCCCCAAAATGCATAGATTAAGAAGTTTCCTTTTGTATGTAACACTTCATGGCCTTCACTTTTTCTACATGTGAGGACATAGCTAGAGTTTGCTATCTATGAACCAGAAATTCAGTCCTTAACAAACACCAAATCTCCCAACACCTTCCCCCACATCTTGAATTTTCCAGCTTCTCAAATCATGGGAAATAGTCTCTATAATTTAGAAGCTACCAAGAAAATGGCTTTTTCTTAGTAATGAAAAGGGCAAATGATAAAGTTGCTCAGTTTGCCTGCCAACTGGGGATTTGGTGTGAGCATCCACATATGAGGGAAACCATTCACTTTTTTTTTTCTGAGACTGTTACTTCAATAACAGCTTCGAGTTCCATCCCTTTACCTGCAAAGTTCATGATGCCCTCTTTCTTTACCACTCCACTGTGTAGATGTACCATGTTTTTGTTATCCACTCATCAGTTGAGGGGCATTTGGGTTGGTTGCAGCTCTTCGCTATTGTAAAGAGAGCTGCAATAAACATGGATGTGCATGTATCTTTGTGGTAGGATGAGTCTTGTGGGTATATACCCAGGAGTGGTATGGCTGGGTCAAGTGGTAGGCTCACTTTGAGTCTTTTAAGGGTTCTCCACACTGCTTTCCATAGTGGTTGTATGAGTTTACATTCCCACCAGCAGTGGATGAGTATTTCCCTTTCCCCACAACCTCTGCAGCCTTTGGTATCTTTTGTTTTGTTGATCTTGGCCAGTCTTATTGGAGTGAGATGATACCTTAGAGTGGTTTTAATTTGCATTTCCTTAATTATTAATGATGTTGAACATTTTTTAAGATGCTTCTCAGCCATCTTTACTTCCTTATTGGTGAAGTCTCTGTTTATCTCTTTACTCCATCTTTTAAGTAGGTCATTTGTTTTCTTCTTTGTTTCTTTTAAGTAGTCTATATATTCTGGATGTTAATGCTCTGTCTGAGGAACTTTATTATTATGTTTCTTTGTATCTGAAAGCAACTGTGCTGTTATAATATGAATCTCTTCACGAACTCTAGAATCGACCTACCATACTGTAATTACCATATAGGGGTGGAAGATATGTATTCATATTCTAGAGTAATATAAAATTAAATGGAAAAAGTGAACCCCAAAGCATATTTTGGAATTAACATACAGTTAATTCCCAAAGGTCATAATTTTGATACATATGTTTTGTTTAAACAGGCATAATTTGGAGTAATACAAAGGGGAGGGAACAACAACAACATAAGGACTGGGTCAGAGAACTGACTGATACAGTTAAATTCTGCTGAAAACAACAAGCTTCTGAAGAAAACGTCCTTGGAAACACTGAGAGAAAGATACAAGACATCTATGGCAGAATGCATAAACTGGGGAGGGGGGATGGGCAGGGAGAGGGGAATGTATCCAAATTAGACTGAAAAATGGTGTATGAAATATTCAAAATGTCAATGTGCTGGATAGCTTTAGTGTCAACTTGACACATCTGGGTTGAGGGAGCCTCAATTGGGGAATTGGCTCCATTGGACTGGCCTGTGGCCACATCTGTGGAATATTGTCTTGATTGTTGAGCAATGTGGGAGGGTCCAGCCCACTATGGGTGGTGCCACCCTGGGCAGGTTGTTGTGTACCGAATAAGAAGGCAGGCTGGGCATGAGCCAGGGGAGCAAGCCAGTGAACAGCATTCCTCCATGACTTGTGCTTCAGCTCCTGCCTCCAGGTTCCTGCCCTGGGCTCCCTAAGTGATGAACTGTGACCCAGGAGATGTAAGCTGAATAAACCCTTTCCTCCCCAAGTTGGTGTCGGTCAGAGTGTTTTGTCACAGCAATGGAAGACAAACCAGAACAGTCAATAAAAAGATAATTTTTTAAAAAAAGTACAAATGGATGAAGACAAGCACATGTCAGAGACCTAAAGGGGTCCTGCCTCCCTAAAGCTATGGAAACACTGGTGAGAAAATCTTATGAGAGGTGATGCCATAGGATGTACAAACCAATAGCAATTATCCTGTACCTAACTTAGAACTTATTAAAAAGAATTTGGTAAAATGAAAGAATAGGATTAGACATTCATAGAGTTTATCATAAGAGTTGAAGTTAGCCTTTCCTAGTAAGCATCGTTATGCCAAAAACTTTTAAAACAATGATATAAATGCATAAATGTAAACATATAATGGTCTATATGTTCTTAGAACTTGTCAAATGAAAAACAAAGTTGGATATTTTACTGAATTCACTGTGATCATATACAAAGACAAATGGGGACACCAAACCCAAAGTTATACAAAGCAAGTGTAAATGGATTATTTCCACACCACATGAAGGAAAATGGATTCTGGCTGCTACCAAATTTTACCTTTTTTAGGTTCATTGATTATGATTTCTTTCAATACTTTTAAACACCCTATGAGGTTATTCAGATTATATAGAGCATATTATATAACTGCCTTCTTGCCTGCTCATTAACCCCATTTTAAACATAGGTACTGGTCATCACCAGCTAAAAAACACAGCTAAGAAACACTAGGCTGGGTGTGGTGGCACACACCTTTAGTCCCAGCCCTTGGGAGGCAGAGGCAGGCAGATCCCTGTGAGTTGAAGGTCAGCCTGGTCTCCAGGCCATACTGGAACTAAAGGAAAAAAAAAAAAAACACTAGAAGCAGCAATTTTCCTACAAAGCTCCTCTGATGCTCACCAAGCTCTTCTTAGCAGGAAGAAGCTGTCAGAATTTGATTAGCCCCAGTATCCTTTGGATCCAACAACTATTTCTTAGAGTTTTACGAGGGTACAATCCCATTTATGAGAATTTTTTCTTAGGAAACTTTCTGAATCATCCAAAATTATCATAATTATCTGAAAAAGAAATTTTCAAATGGATTTTTCATCTCTGACTTTGTTAAGACCTAGAATAATGGGTTATCACATACATGAAAATAGCTCTACTCGGGCAAGGGAAAAATCTTATGTAATTGCAGTGAAGGGAAAAGTATTTTACTTTATGCATTTTTAAAGAGTAGAACTTTTCAAAAATACTTATTTATCCAAATGTTCAAACACTGTATGAGTTCAGTGAACATGTACCTTGGTAAGAGCAAGGTTATCTTAAAGGAAATGCTCTAATATTTAAACATTTTTACCGACTAAAGATTACTTTTTTCAAAAGTATAAAGGAAGTTTATGGCAGATACATTTTATTGTCATGCACATTCTCACTTATTACAAGGACTCTGATAATGCATAAAGTCCCTCTACTTAGAATGGTGCGATCTTCATAAGAGCACCTTGCCTACCTGAGCTGCATACTTGTGAACCATCCAAGTGCCCTTCAGGATGATGAGCTTTTGATTAGCCCTTTCAATTAGTGTTTATTTTCTTAAGTGGGGTACTCACAACAGTTTCAGAGCTCTGAATCTTCTTTAATCACTGCCTTTAAATTAAGAGGAATAGATTTTTTTTAACTAGTCTCTTGCTGCTTTGGCCAAAAGATCAAGTATTAATACAATTTAAATATGAAAGCTACCTTTCAACAAATGAAAACCCACTTTAACATTAAGGGGAAAATTCACTCTAACTAGTTTAAGAAAATGCTATTGCTATGCATCCAGAACTGACATATTCTTCACTGATTGTTATTCTTTCCTATCATTGGAAAGATGAAGATAATTAATTTTTTGAAAAAAACATGTACAAACATATGCACTATATGGAGTTTTTTTTTCAAACTATCCTAGAAATCTCATTTTTAATTTTATTTCCAGACACCCCACAAAATTAGACATTTAAAAATAACTATAAAAGCCTTAAAGAACATTGATAAGGGATTGAGAAATTTGAATAAAAATTATGTGCTAATTTTATTGCATCAATGAAAATTACTTCATCCTGGTAATGATATCATTGTTTGGGTTTTCTAAAATTCCATATATTTACAAGGTAAAAACTAAAGCATTTCAGAATGCCATATCTGTAAGTAATTTTGGAATTTTTCAACAAATCTCCCCCCACCCCTTTCTCAGATAGGTAGACAGGTAGGTGATAGATAGATAGATAGATAGATAGATAGATAGATAGATAGATAGATTAGATAGATAGATTAGTATGTTGAAATGTTAATAATTAGCCTGCCATAGGGTGCCTGCCTGTAGTTTAAGATGATTGAGGGATGAGGATTGCTTTAGAACAGGAGTTTAAAGCCAGCATTGGAAGATAATGATATTCTATGTCAAAGCAGGAGGAAGAGGAGGAGGAGGAGGAGGAGGAGGAGGAGGAGGAGGAGGAGGAGGGGAAAGAAGAGGGACAGAAAAGAAGAATCAAATGTTGTTGCAAGAATGTTTGTATTTTTCCTCCAACTTTTTTTGGCCTGGATTTATTCAAAATTAAGCTATGAAGAAGTTACCATATTAGCCATAATTGCTTTCTCCAACTTGCGCAAGCCATTTGGTAGATATGGGGAATAATTAAGTTCCTGACTGGGTGGTCAGAACACAGAACCCTTTATCGGGGCTAAAAGTTCAAGAGGGATCCACCAAGTTCCATGGTAATATTTCTTTGGACCTGAATCAGTTTTTGGCCATCATGGGCTTTCATCTGGGCAGCCTCATGTTCCAGCTTGGGCATCCCTTGGGTCCCAGCATTTAAAGTCTATATTCTCCCTTTCTTTGAGGAGGAGAGCATCCCAGTCTTCTTTGGGGAAAATAAACACATGCAAAATGTCAGGTCTTTAGGTAGTCAAAATGATAAGTGACTCGAATGCTCAGCCATGAGTGGTACATCACCCCCTCCTAGGCTCAGGAAACATGGCAGAGGGGAGGAAAGTGTCTAAGAAGGAGTAGAGTGCCGTGGAATAATTTCTTCCAGGCATGACATGGCATTGCACTCTTGAACTCACAGCAGTTATGATTACATGCACAATATAGGGCCCCTCAACTCTTGCCATGGAGGTTGAAGAGATCAGGAGACTTCATCCCTCTCAGAGGATCTATAGACAGTCAATGGTTGCTGGGGAGGGTGAGACATTTTCTTCATGGTAGAGACACTTGTAAGGTATCGATATGCATCTGAATGACCTTAATGAAATTCACTGAGTCATTCAAGATGGCATGAAAATAAGACTAGTTGGGGAAAGGCAGAGGATTGATAGGAATGGGAGGGAACTTGTTCTATCACCCCTCACACCCAGCACATGCTGGAGGCCCACACTCACAGAGACAATAAAATTTTAAACATTTTAAAAAATAATACTAAATCTCACAAAAATATATGGCCTTTAATTATAAATACAAAATTGAATTATAGGTACACTGTGTCACTTAATTTTATTTAAAATTAAGTAAAATTTTGGGCCTCAATGATCAATATTTGGGTAAATATTATTATGGATGCTTCCGTAAGGAATGTTTGGATAGCTTACATATTTTTGTATTATTGTCTGTGTGTGTATGCCAAGGGCAGGACGCATGGCCCTGGCGTGTACATGGAGCTTGAAGACAACAGTGTAGAGCCGGTTCTCTCCATCTTTATGCTGGTCCCAGGGTTCACACTCAGGTCTGGACAGTACCTCTACCTGCTGAGCCACCTCATCAGCAAGGATATTTACATTAAATTTTTTTTTTGTATGTATATGAATGTACTGTCTGCATGTGGGTTTGTGCACCTGTGTCGTGCAATGCCGCGGAGGTCAGAAGAGGGTGTCGGATTCCCCTGGAACTGGAGTTCTCCTGGAATTGGAGTTACAGACTGTTCTTAGCCATCATGTGGGTGCTGGGGATCGAACCCGGGTCCTCTGCAAGAGCAGTCGGTGCTCTTAACCGCTAGGCTATCTCTCCAGCCCGATATTTACATTTAAATGAATGTGTTTCTGGGGCTAGAGAGATGGCTCAGAGGTTGAGAGCACCCACTGCTCTTTCAGAGGACCCGTGTTCAATTCCCGGCACCCACATGGCAGCTAAGAATTGTCTTTAACTCAGTTCCAGGGGAATCCGACACCCTCTTCTGACCTCCAAGGCATTGCATGACACGGGTGCACCAACCTACATGCAGACAATACACTCATACACATAAAAAATAATAATAAATGAATAAAAATTTTAAAATATATCTTAAAAAATTTTTAAATGAATGTTTCTAGTAAAGTGAATTAAATCCCATGATGTGAGCCTTCTATCTCATTAGCTGAATGCCTGAATAGAGTAAGAGTACCCTCCTTATAGCCAAATTGCCTAGCAGAATTCATACTTCATTTGCAACACCACAACTTCGTTGCCTATCTTTCACTGCTAAAGCATAGAAATTCGGGGATGGAGAGATGGCTCAGCAGCTAAGAGTGCTGGTTGCTATTGCAGAAAATTCAGGTTCAGTTCCCAGCACCTATATGGCAGTTAACAACCATTTGTAGCCCAAGTTCCAGGGGATCCAACAGCCTCTCCTCACCTCAGGCATTGCACAACACAAATGTATCCACCTACATGCACATATTACATTCATCCACATAAAATAGAAATAATGAATAAATTTTTTTAAAGAACTGGTTTATCTTAGAGCTTTCATTTAATGTTCCTTTTATTCAATCACTCAATGAAATTCTTCATTTATTTACATATTCATTGAAGTGGCTAATGCACACTTATATACGTGCAGACAAAATACTCAGAAACAAAAATTAAAGGGAAGCCAAAAAAAAAAAAAAAAAAAAAGACCTGTTTAAAGAACGGATCAAAACAGTAAACTTCTGCATTGATAAAGCTAAAAAAAAAAAAACTGAAGAAAAGACACAAGAAGGACTTAACATTTATGGCAGAATGCAAGTATGGGGGGGGAGGGTTGGAGACACGGATGGGGGAACAGGTCTAAACTTGAATAAGAAATGTATGAAATGCACAGAAGCTCAATAAAAAAAATTAGGGAAAAATATCTGGGGCCAGAAAGATGGCTTACTGGTTAACACTGGCTGCTCTTGCAGAGGACCTAGGTTTGATTCCCAGCACCCACATGGTGGCTAACACCTGTCTGTAACTCCAGATTCAGGAGATCCAATGCCCTCTTCTGACCTCCAGGCATTACACAACATGGATGCACTTACAGATATGCAGGCAATACATTCATACACATAAAATAAAAAAAATTAATTAAGTAAAATAATATTCATTGAGCCTCCATAGAGATGTTAGTGAGGAAGCTTTATATTACCCAAAACATCATAAAACAAAGTGTATGGATGAGCTGCATTTTTAGATAAAATCGAGATATCGACATGGCATAAGAAAATACGAGGCTAAGCAGGATTCTAAACAACCTCAGATTCCTGCCACCTACTCTGTTTGCCATGTATAATCCTCTGTCCTTGAGCTTGGACAGAAAACATAAAGGTGATAAAATATCTGTCCTATGATTAGTAACTCACCAATTGACTGAGTACTTCAAAAGAGAGATTATACTTGTAGCTTGGTGGATCTTGGCTAATCGGAGGGGCTTAAAAGAAAAAGAAACATCAGAAAGATAAATTTTTTTTTTGGTCTTTTCAAGACAGGGTCTCCCTGTAGCCTCAGCTGTCCTGGAACTCACTCTGTAGACCAGGCTGGCCTTAAACTCACAAAGATCTGCCTGCCTCTGCCTCCCGAGTGCTAGGATTAAAGGTGTGCACCACCATGCCCGGCAGAAAGATAAATTCTTAGTGGTGTCTACAAGAAAGCTAGCAGCATGCTCCGTTCTCCCTATAGGAATCCTGCCCTCCCTGTAGGAATCACAGAAATATAGGGAGGCTCCAGGAGCCCAGAGCAGTCCCTGGTCAACAGCTTGCAGGAAAAGAACAACCATACTCACACGACCTCAAAGAAATAAATTTTCCCCTTTTGGGTCTCCAAAAGGACTCTGAGTCTCAGATGAGAAGACCATGCCAGAAAACAAGTTGACTACTATCTCATGAGACCTGAGAAGAATTTCTCACTAAGCCATGTACAGAATCCTAATCAATGGAAGCTATAAGGCAATAACCTTGTGCACTCTTAATCATCCAAGTGGTGATAACTAACTTGGTAGCAATAGAAAAGTAATATTAGTATAAGCACAGTCTCTGGGATTAATTTATCCAAGTAAACCTGTCCTGGGTGAGGGATGCTTGAATTTATTTCAGAGGAATATATTAGAATAACTAAGAGAAAGAGGTCAGGGAGTCTGATCTAATGGTTTTGATTTATAATCTTGAAAAAGCTTGGTGCTAGAAAAACATGGACAATAATAAACATATAGACATCCATTGTAATGAGAATTGTATAAATACTATAGAAAATGGGTCTAGAAAAAGGAGTGATATGAGGTCATGTAGCAGAATTTATTTTATTTCTAATGTGAGGTAATAAGAGGATATCTCCTTTATTGTAGGTGCTCATCCTAGGAGTATCCATGGAGTATCAAGGAGCTCTGATGTAAATTCTGCTACTCTGGGAAGTAGAATCATACTAATCTGCAGATACCCCTCACTGGACACATAGGAGTGTCTATATTCCAAAATTGTTTACGGATCTTACATGTTTAGTCATTTCACTGCACCAAGCTTTGAAATCTGTTGAGAATTATCAGTTGTGGGGAGAGAGCAATGCCTGGGTACAGAAGGCATGGAAGAAGGTCCACATTTATCCACGAGTAGGATGTGTGAGGGTAAAGAGAATAACACTGTTCTCTGACTTTCCTATCTCTGCTGCATGGACAGTTCCATTTAGAAGAATATGGTGAGGGACTGGAGAGATGGCTTAGTGGTTAAGAGCAGCACTAACTGCTCTTGCAGAGGACCAGGGTTCGATTCCCAGCACCCACCTGGTGGCTAAGAATCATCTCTAAGCAGGGCATGGTGGTGTATGCCCTTAATCCTAGTGCTCGGGAGGCAGAGGCAGGTGGATCTCTGTGAGTTCAAGGCCAGCCTGGGCTACAGACTGAGTTCCAGGCCACCTGGGGCTATAGGAAGACCCTGACTCCCCAAAAAAAATAAATAAATAAATAAATAAATAAATAAATAAAGAAGAAAGAAAGAAGGAAAGAAGAAAGAAGAAAGAAAAGAAAGAAAAGGAGAGAGGAGAAAGAAAGAAAGAAAGAAAAGAAAGAGAGAAAGAAGAAAGAAAAGGAAAGAAATAAAGAAAGAAAAGAAAGAAAGAAAGAAAAGAAAGAAGAAGAAAGAACAGAAATAAATAAAGAAAGAAAGAAAGAAAGAAAGGAAGGAAGGAAGGAAGGAAGGAAGGAAGGAAGGAAGGAAGGAAGGAAGGAAGGAAGGAAGGAAGGAAGGAAGGAAGGAAGGACTGCTGAAATTATCATAAAGGAAGCAGCATTTCTCTGATTTCCATCACCTACAAAGGAGTTTCATTCTTAAGCACTTTGAAAGGTGACTGATAAAGTATGATACAAGTTACATAAGTTATGGTTCAGTAAATTCAGAAATTCCACATTATATAGAAATTTAATCGGTCTTTCATGATTGTGGACATATCACAGCAGGAGGCACTTCTGACCTTTCATGGAGAGGTAGCTGAGAGATACTGAACTGCATATTTCACTGCATTTATTGGATTATGTATAGTTGGACTTGCAGAATTTCTGTCCAACTTTGAGCCTTTCTGTTTAATTATTAGACTCATTTTACATTGGAAGAAAGGTTCCCAATTTTTCTGTTTGAATCAAAATTTTACCTTTATTCAACTTAAACCTTTTCTGCCTCTATTTCACAAAAAAGGAGAGAATAAGTAAATATGATCACCATATGAGGCTGTGTGGAATATATGACAGGCATTACTTTTGTAGCCTTAAATACTTCCCTCCCAATCCTGCTTGACAGTGGCTGTCACAATAGCTAAAAAAGGGCACAAGTATGGATTATAAATTGTATGTTTATCTTACATCAAATTTAGCATTTTGTCCAGAAAAAGAATCCCCAAACAATGTCTGCTTGTTGTTCTACATAGGGTGGGAATGGAGAAGTTTGTAAGAGCCTAAAAGAAGTCTCCAATGAAATGGAGAATTTCATGCAAGAAAACTAAGAAGCTAGAACTATGGGACTGAAGCTCAATTCACCTATAAATAAAAAAAAAAATCAAAATGCATTTCCTTATTAATAAAAACAGTAAAACAATCACGTGTAGTCTAATAAATATGACTTTATGCTTCAAACTGCATTGTTCACCTTCTAAAGATTTTAATATTTAATAGATTTAAGACAACAAACCCTCAGAGTCCAACTCTTCAGAACTTCTCACTTAGCCAAAGGAGATTGTGTCAGACAAGAACAGATTCCTGACCACCCTAACTCTCAAACAGTAGTTCCGTTTCATGCTGTGTTCTCTCTGACCTGTTATATCTTAAATCATATCAAGAACCTGCCATTTTTTAATATTTTAACATTTTTCTATTGGAAAATTTCATACATGCATGTAATGTATTTTCATCAAGTCTGTCCTCCTGTTGCCACCACTTTCCCTCCCTACCTCACTTGCTCACTTTCCTGTGAATTTGAGGTCTCACACATGAGTGCAATGCATTGCATCATTTCCGCACCCCTCCTCCCTTCACCTTCTCCTGTGTGTCCCCATCAACATTCTCTCAAGTTCACAATCTCTTCTATATTTATTTTTGGAAATTTTTTTGACTGAGTCAACTCTGTGCTGCCTGTATATATGGGTCTAGGGCCATCTACTAACACATGGGTAGCCTCTTAGAGGCCACATTTCTGAAGAAAACTGATACTCCTTCCCCTAGTAACCAACTGCCAATAGCTTCTGCACTGGAGGTGGGACTTTAAACGGCTTCCAGGCTGGGAACTGAGCTATCTTGGTCTTGTGCCAGCCTTAGTCACACATTCACAGCCATTGTGAGTTCAAGGATGCAATTGCCATGTCAGGTCCAGCAAATACTATTTCATTGCAGATGTCTACTACTACTGGTTCTCACAATCTTTCTTCCCCACTGGGCATGATATAGGTGTCCTGTTTACAGTGGAGCACTCCACTGTCTTATTCTTTGCATGTTCACCAGCTGTCTCTGTATTAATTATCAACTACTTCAAAAGGTAGCTTCTCTAATAGGGTTGGGATGTACCTTGGGTATAAAGATAAGAACTTAGGGGGAAGTTTATTACTATGTCCACTTAATAGAATAATAGTATTAGCTTCTCTCCTCAGGCTTATGACCTGGCCAGTCATGGGGTTTGGGGCCCAGTTAATACCATCAAGCAGGAGTTTCTTCTTGTACAGAGGACTTTAAATCCAATCATAAAGTGATTGATTCTTCCTATAACATCCCTGCCATTACTGCATTGTCTATACTTTTTTTAACAACACGGTTTTCTTTTTTTATAAAATATTTTATTGCTGTTTTGTGTATTTCATACATCATTTCTCAGTTCTATTTAGACACATTCCCTTTTCCATGCCCCACCCCACCCCAGTTCATGCACTCTTCTATGACACTATTTTCTAATTAATACATACCCAAAACTTAAAGCTATCTCTCAATTTCCTGGACTTTCTTGTAGCTCCAGGTGGTATCTTCATAAGAAAAGGGCACTGAAACCTGTAATCTATTTAGAGTCCTCATTAATCTCTAAGTTAATTTATGGATAAATTTGAAGCTTCCATTCACCTTTAAATGCTCTGTTATACAAAGTCATCAACACTTGACAAACATATCACATAGAAAGGAAGAAGTTATGACTTCTCTGAACAAAGCATTGAAATAGACAATTAAGGACAGTATTGTACTAGCTAAAAGTGCTCAAATGTGAAATCACTTCTGTTTTCAGACTTGATTTTGACAGGTGCACAAACAATATTCATTAAGCTAATAGTTTCTTGGGATATGCTCATTTACAAATAGATTGGCTCATCTCTAAACTGAAAGGCATTATTTTTTTTAAATATGTGTACTTTAAATGTAAGGTAAAATGCATTAAAGTTTTTTTTCTATTTAAAAAATCCAATAATTGTTTACTTTCCATTATTGATTTTTAGCTCAATAATGCTCTACTTAGGAAATCTTGACTGTAGAACTCACATTCACTGTAAATGTTACATAGTCTAAATAAAGTTCCACACACAGTCTTCAGCAGATACCTCTCTTTGATTACATTTTAAATGCTAAGTAAAAAAAGAAAAAATTAGGAGAACTTTGAAATTGCACATGCAACAAGAACGTGGCAGTCTACTAACTTCCTGAACTCTACGTGAGTATCAAGGTATTTTACAGCTGTACATATTAAGCTCTATACATTTAAGTTCTCAGATAAGCATGGCCTTTACCTGATTATACTAATTTATTAATTTTTGAGAATTTCATGCATGAGTGCTATATTTACACCTTTCTCTCAACACCCACGTATTTACATGAACTTCTTCTCAGTTTTATGACCTCTTCTTTAATTATTATTGTTATATGTACACAAGAAATTTTTTTCTCCAGAATGACTTCATGGCCTGTCAGATTTGTATTTAACCGAAGTTCTATGAACAAAACTGTCAGGAACAGGGTGAAAAGCAGGCAAAAGCCTAGACTTGAGGACTGAATATCAACCAAGGATTGGAGAAGTTTGCTGAGCCATCTAGAGGAAACCTCACCTCTACCTCTATCAAAAGACAGAAGAGAAAGGAACAGTCATATAATATTTCTTCTCATAGTAGGCTTATAAGGTGAGTAATTCATTACATTTCTGTGACTTGTGCTGGGGGCAAAGACAGGATTAATATATAAGTCAGTAAATAAGTACTTTAACTTCACAGCACATAGCTGAATGTAGATTGATGATTTTTCAAATAGCCTGTGGTAATGATTATGGCTGTGAAGACTAAAAGTATAAATACTATGAGGGTTTTGTTTGTTTGTTTTATTTTGTTCTGTTCTGTTATGAGTAAATTTTACAAACTCCTTTAATTTGAAACTCTAAGCATTAACTATTAAGATCATATATCTAGGTTCAAAATAAAACAGTTTCAACAAATTTTCTGTGTAAGAAGAATTTAGAATGTTTTGATAATTTAATTGACACTATATTTATTTATTGTTTTTAATATTTTCTTTATTATTTTATTTTATCTGTATGAGTGTATTGCCTGCATAAATATAAGTACACCCATGTTGTGTATTGACTATGGAGATCAGAAGATGGCGTCAGATCCCCTGAAACTGGAGTTATGGGCAGTTGTTAGCCACCATGTGGATCCTAGATCCTGAGTCCTTGGCAAGAGCAACCAGTGCTCTTAACCACTTAGTCATCTCTCCAGCCCCGACACTGTATAAAGAACCAGAGCTTAAATGGTAAAATGATAATAACAATAATGATAATAATAATAATAACAATACAGACACACTACATTTTTTTCTAGAGAAGAAGAAATATAAACTCCTCACAGGTTTGAAAACAGTGATTCACTTCAAATTAATATTGGCAGTCTTTATTCAACACTCAAGATTGGAATTAAAGAAAATAAATGCATAACAGACACAAAAATAATTAAAGCTGGCATCTTATTTGTGAGGTCTCTCTTAGTAACAAAAAGATAAAAGTCTGATTTTGCTTTCAGTGACAGTCATATTCATAGCCTTTTAGTACCAGACTGTTGACACTCAGACTTGTTTGGGATGTATCATACTAGTCTGTTCATTCAGACTCTTCTTGATAGCTGAGGAAAAATGGTTCATGAGAGTGTGCCTTCCCTTTCAGGCTACAGTGGCCTTGTCCATTTCCACTCCTGGCTCCCTGGAGCACCCTGCATAATTTGAGTCATAGGCAGGAGCTTAAGGAAAATAACTGTGTTGACTACTGGACCCTCTAAGATGAGGTTCTCAACACCTAGACTACTGTGTGTTCACAAATAGCCCCAACACTTGCTCCTTTTACATTGAGTCAAGGAAAATTTGGGCCCTAGGTGCCAGTGACTCTAAAATGTAAGAAAGGTCAAGTATTTCATGAAATATACCTGCTATATCTTCATCAGGGATTTGAGTACATCCCTATCTTGAGTACACCTAGCTTTCCATCAAGGTTTCAGCCAAGAAATTCTTAGCTTCACCCAAGAATTAAAGATAAAGTGGTAATTCTTATAGTTCTTTTTTAATAACAATAATATCTCGAAGGATGATTTACACTCTCTCATACAATTCAAGATCTACGTTGCAAGGAAAACTTTAGGGATTGAATAATTTTGATCTAACATAGTTCTAAAGACTGGTAATATCTATTTGCAGAATCGCCCCGTTAAATTAGCAAATTGTTTCAGCATTCAGAAAACAATGAATTTTCTAATAAATTTAAGCTAGAAAATTGTTGACCTCAAATTATTCATACTAACAAAAGATTCAACAGAAAAATCTAAAAAAATGTTTAATAGAATATAGAATCAGAGGCAAATGGTCATAAATCCATTTTGACATGTAAACTAAAATTGTTGCTGGAGATTATTATAACAGAGGAATAAAAATGAGACTTACACATGTAGCAAATTCATTGTGTGTCTTACAATCAATCTAAATTCAATGTTCCACCACCTGTAAACAAAAGCAATAGATTTCTTTTTGTAATGACCTGGAAAGTATGTAACAGGTTATCCTTTGGGAGGTAACACTTTTTTAATTAATTAATCACCAAATGCCACCTCTGCTCCATTCCAATGAATATGAAAAAGGAGTTATTGGACAATAGAAATGAACAAAAATTCTTAAGATTTGATACTGCCATTGTAGGGTAAACTGTTCTACACAGAACATTTATAAGTCTTCTTTATTTAAATTCTTTACATTAAGTACCTGCAAAATATTTCAATATTGAGCTAATTTCACATTTCGATTTCCTTAGCACTTTGAAATGAACATTGGATAAAGAGCAGATAGTTTAGAATATTAAAATAAGGTGTTGAGAATATGGTTCAGTAAGTAAAGAGCTTGTCACACAGGCATCAGAGCATAAATTTGAATCCTCAGCACCAATATAAAAAGCCAGATGCAGTGGCCTGTACCTATAATTCCAGCACTAAGGAAGGGAGACAGGAAGATTCCTGGGCCCTGCTGTTCAACTAGTCGAGCATAGTCAATGACCTTCAGACCAGTGAGGGACTCTGCCTCCAAAAACAAGGTGGAAAATAACTGAGAGAGACACTTAATACTGACCTCTGGCTTCTGCATGCATGTAGACACACAAGTACACCATCTGCGTACACGCATGCGCACTGACACATGAATACAGAATCATACACAAAATAAAAATCCACAAAATATTATTAAATGAGAAATGTGTTTATAGTAACTGGAGTTTGAGACCGAACTAGACTTCACAGTTCACAGCCAAATGAATTAGCCAACTTATGACCAAAGACAATTTGCCTCACTTCTATTTCTTTATTCCAGTTATTAGATGAGAAGTTTGGACTATATGATTGTCACAGTCGCATCAATTTCTAAGCTTCTATGAAATGTCAATGCTTTTAGAAATTATTTTTCCTTTAACATAAGCATATCGTTGTCAATATTTTGCTCACTATCCAAGAGTGATGGTTTGAGATTGACATAATATTTGAAACTGTACCCTTACTGAGGTATGTATGGATTCTGGCACTGTTTATTTGCTTACATGCTATAATCATATACAAGGAAATCTTTATAAAACCAAGTAACACATAAGATGTTGCAACTGAGTTGGAGAGACAGCCTAGCGGTTAAGAGCACCGACTGCTCTTGCAGAGGAGCCGGGTTCGATCCCCAGCACCCACATGGCGGCTAAGAACAGTCTGTAATTCCAATTCCAGGAGAACTCCAGTTCCAGGGGAATCCGACGCCCTCTGCTGACCTCTGCGGCATTGCACGACACGGGTGCACAAACCTACATGCAGACAGTACATTCATACACATACAAAAATAAATAAAAATAAAAATTTTTTAAAAGATGTTGCAACTAACCATATAAAATATCAGACCTAAGATACTTATGTATGTTATAAGCATTCTCTTGACACATAGGAAAACAATGCATTTTTCTTATTGCTATACCTACTTCAGCTCATCTCATTATCTTCAGAAGGCTATAATACATATAAAAAGTGGGAAAGTTTTGAGAATTGTGCAATATTTCATATGAATTGTAAAATTAGAAATCAACTGTCTTACTATGGGCAACAGCATTGGAATTATAGTAAGGTGAGTGAATCAGCTATAAGAAGCTTTAGGGGGATTTCCAGGGACCACCTGGAGCACAGGTAGGAGCTTGGTGCTTCAGCCAGGTGGATTATGTGGTTTGATCCATTCATCTTTGGCTTGATTGGCTTGTGTGGCTGTGGGGACAGAGTTGTCCTCCTAGCTGATATAAAAGGTGGGCCTGTGTGAGACTTGAGATTGGGGATTTCCTGTGACCACCTGAAGCACAGGTACATAGCAATCCCCCCACCCCCACCCCCACCCCGTCCATCTTGGCATTGTGCCAAAGGAGTGTCCAAGTGAATGCTTTGGAGAACCTTCATAACAGACAGGGAAGAGTGAATTAGACTTACAATATATAAACAATATTGAAAGCCTGAAACTTAGGCAAGTCAACACGCCATAAGCAAGGAGAAAAGGAGAAAAACAA